>JAGKQE010000099.1:0-97753 GCA_022609375.1 Xenosphaeropsis pyriputrescens | reverse complement strand
ATAAAAACTTTTAACCGTTACAACCTCAAACCCCCCCTCCCCCCCCCCCACAACCCCTCAAATTCCGTTAAATTCATTCCCCCCCCCCCCCCCCCCACCCCCCCCATGAATCAACAACAGTCCGACGAAAGATCTGGAAGCTCAATGTCATCATGGTACTCCGCACTGAGTTCCTCACTTTCTCACTCAATCTGGTGAACTGGTGATCATTGCCCCAATCTCCATCAGAACACTACAGGCCTGCATCATCTCTCGTTCATTTTACCCAACGCAGCCCGGGAGGTCCGCGATTTCGCAATTGTCATAGCGTTGCAGGGCCGTTGCGGAAAGATGGCAAGTAAACCAGTATTAGCCAGCGCCGTGCCTTGTTAATTAATCGATTGATCGGCCTGTCGCCCGTTGAACTCCATAAATCTTCCTGTCCAGCTATTATTGATACTTACCCACATACCTAGCCATTTCACGGCCACAATTCTCGGAAGGCTCCTCCATTGTTGGAATGAACAATGTTGCTATGGTGGACTGTCAATAACAACAACACAAACAACATCATCATCGTTCTCACAGACCTCCTCTCCCTCAACCTGCAAAGTGGCTCGCTAACTGATACTCACCGTTGTGACCATGAGGCCTTGCTCTTGCTCTTGCTCCTCTTGCCCAACATAATCCGGCAGCTTGCTTGCAAAAAGGACATCAATGGCCGCCGCAATGTTTGTATTCTCAGCCACACGGCAATCTTGGATAAAGGGTAGATTTCCGCCTAGACCAATGATCTCCAGATCTTACACTCTCTGGTAGCCCTCACCCACGAGATCCGAAGTTTGATAGGCGCTCAGGTGATTAGTGATGATGAGTAGGCAAGTGGCCTGCCATGTTATGCAGAAATTAAAGAGTAGAGCGGAAGCACGCGGACATTAGTTGCATCGAGCTTGAAGGCGAGCCTATCTTGTGTTGTGTATCGTGTATTGTGTATTATTGTGTACAAGTACGTTTCCCATCTATGGATAGAGAGGGAGGGGTTCTCACATCGGATTTTTTGAAGGCCAAACATCAGGAAAGCATAGCAATCTTAGCGCTGATGCGGCGCCTTCGAACAGGGATTCCAGAAGTTGGCATTTAGTATTCATGGTTAAATTTCAGCAGCGATTGGGGGAGAATACGGAGTACGTCCTACGTAGTGTGTAGTACGTAGAGGATCAGCTTGTTGCAGCAGCAGTACCGAGCTGAAAGTTTTCAACTCCACGGTAGCAATGAGCTGAGCATTTCCTCGCCGGCTCGAGTCCCCGCAGTAACTTTGTATCGAACCCGACCAGATTCCCTCTGCCGTGTTGTGCGGAGTGTCTATCAATACATCTGGGGGATTTAGTTTGTATTGACAAAGGAGCAGGTCTGGTAGATCTGGTCGATCGAGAACAAAGGGCGTGGTCTGACATCAACGACGACAATAACAACGGGATTGTAGGAACTCAACGGCTCAGAGCAGTAGTAGAAGCATGTGGGCAAGCTGCAACTTCAACTCGATGGCTTTGCGGACTGTGAGGTTTTGGAATTGGGTTGTACAGCAGCATCAACCCTCACTTCAATCAGCAATGCTCACCGTACTTGTACATACATACATATGTACATACTCTACATACAATATATATATCTGCAGGCGACGACGATCTGAAATTCTTTCATGTGCCACGGAATTCCAGAGGCCATTGTCGGAGTGACATGCCAGTGTGTTTTGGAAAGATCTCCTGAAAGGCATGCCGCCGCATCGATTCGTGTCGACAGCCAGCCAGTGGGATATGCCAATGGCAATTTGTAGGTAGACCAGAGGAAGCAGGAAGCAGGAAGTAGGCCGTCGTATCTTTGCATTGCCTTGGTTTTCTTTGTGTGAGGAGGACTAATCATGGCTACGTGCTGTACACACTCTCAGGGACAGAGCGGCTGTCGTGCAGGTAGATTGTTTGAGGTTTCTAAGGTGCTGGTTATGTACATATACAGATATACATAAGGGTATATATATACATATGAGCATACATACATATATGTATATACTTGTATTACACAAATCTCAGCAGCTGATTCCAACTGGTAAGCTACAGATATGCATAGGGGATCTCTGATGATAATAATAATGATAATGATAATGATAATGATGATGATGATGATGATGATAATAATAATAATAATAATAATAATAATAATAATAATAATAACAATGACTGAACCCGTTACATACATACAGCCATACACAACAGGACATACTCTAGATATACTCTATACATACAGGATTACAATACTTTATCATGTACACAAGAGAAGCCATTGGTCTTATGGCCACAAAGACCACCAGACAGGATGATACCTGCTTCCTTACGGGTAGCGTGCAGTACTGTGGTAACTCTAGTGTAAGGCACACACGTAGTAGTAGGTAATATGGGAGTAGGTAGTCCATAGTAACGACGTAAATACACACAAGATGGATGTGATGGGTGGACAACTGACAGAGTGACTGGTGGCAGTTGTAACAGTACCCATTTATACACAGGTAGTGTTAGTATTAGTATGTAGTATATAGTATGTACTTAGTAGTGGCAGTAGCAGTAACAGCCGTCACAGCTTGGATCTGGACTTGGACTTGGACTTGGTCTTGGTTGTAGTCGTTAAGAGTCAACATCAACATCAACATGCACCCAAGTACTTGTACTTGTACCAGTACCCCCCTTGCAATGCCTCGACTAGGATTCTCGAAACACCAGCTGCTTAACTGCTTAACGAAGATTCGCAAAGCGGCCTCTCCACCCAGCTCCACTTTCACAGCCGGCTCACTCACACTCACACTCAAACTCACATCTCTACTCTCTACTCTCTACTCTCTACTCTCTACTCTCTCCACATTACTTGGGTACGAAGAGTGATCATACTGGGTCCATATGGGACTACTCACGCTCTTTTCAATTGCAAAGTCTCTAGGCTAATTCTACGTCTCTACGTCTCTACGTCTTTACGTCTTTGTGTCTCTCGACGGACCATTCGACGGCATTACCCTACCTCTTATAATAATTCATACCTTGCCTTCAGACATCTTTTTGTCACTCCAATACCCATCTGTTCTGCGTGCTAGGAAAAGGGAAACAAGGGGGAAAAAAGGAAAACGCGAGGGCGCCTACGCTCCTTTAATCTTCCAACGGCTCACATCGCCAATCTAATCGTCCCGAATGCTTACCTTGTTTACACTTCCATGGGTAGCACATTCCACGCTTCACCGTCTACGCTGTCACAGCCAGAGCCTACGATGCTGAGCGACTCTTCCAGATAACATCAAAGACTCGTCGCCGTCTTTCTTTCCTTCTTGTCTGGTGGTGTGGTAGAGCAGCAGCGTCGCCATGAAGACTGTTCCCAGCGTAAGTTTGCTTTCCATCCCTTGGCCCCCGGAGTAAGAAGTAAGAAGTGAGAAGCAAGGGCGTACATGGGTTTGTTCATAGCCGTCTCACTTTATCCGTGACAAGATCTATATACTTCACTGTGCCTCCACATTTCACTCAATTGCTCCACGCCGTACTGATGCCTGTTTTTCTATAGCTTGTCGCGTCGAGCACTGTCGGCGCAGCTGCTACAGGCTTCGCATTCGCACATGTTCAAGACCAGTCATATCCAAGACCAACATCGAACAAGAGGAAGGTTGTGGAGGAGGAAGATCTGACCCGCTCGTTCTCACCGCCGCCAGATCGCCCAACTACTACATCCGCCATTGTTACGCCGAATCGCTTCTACACTGGGAGTGTGTATGATCCTGTTCCCTGGCGATCTTCAGAGGAGCGTCCGCCAACAGGCCTCAAAGAACCACAGAGGGAGGCTGAGGCTGAGGCTGAGGGTAACGTGGTGAATGGATATACGCATCAGGGCTCCTCACGAGACGCAAGTGGTTCAACAGGACCATCTCAGCCTTCTCATGAGTCAAGGGATTCAACATCGAACCGGGGTTCATGGTACAAGAGGTTTGGGACGAGGCCCCTTTCGCAAGCAGGAACTGGAAGCCCTCGATCGAGTGTTGGCCCAGATTCACCATCCATCGCCTTCTCTCAGGTTTCCTCAGCGGCTCCAATCCTGTCTTCCAGTGGTGCACCATCTCAGCTGCCTCCAAATAAGCTTGTAAAACCAGCGACTGTGCACAGAGATACTGATCCTATCGCACCTTCGAGGATTACGACCAGATCGCGGGCTCCAACTCTCCGAAGACCAGCTACGAGCCACCAGCGCACAGCTACGCTGAAACAGAGATTCAAGGAGGACGAAGTTGCTGCAATGCGACGCCCAACAACACAGCACAACCCCCCGTTACCCAATCAGAGCGCACCCTTACCACTTTCCGCACAATCCCAGACACCTACCCGCTTGCGCTTACATTTTGACGCTCGGCCAACTAAGACTACCAGGGAGAGGACGCTGGGTAGAAAAGCAGGCACACTCGCACTACGCTCACCTCCTGCTGGAAACAAGCGGGTCCTTCCTGACAGCACTAAGCGCCCATACTTGGTCAAAGCCTCTATGTTATCTGACGATGTCATCGAGACAACCATCGAATATTACTATGAGGATAGAGAGTGTCCATACACAAGCACTTCCTATACCGGTACCCCAATGGATAACTCATTCCCTGATGCTACCACTGCTGCCGCCAATGACGATGGCGATGAGGGTGACGGAGAAGCTCGGCAGAAGCAGCCACGAAGATCACTCTCTATGCAGTTCAGCTCACCAGTCACATGGCTCCAAAGATCCAATAGCCTTCGAAGCACTAAACGCTCCAAAATGTCCATGGATGCCGACAAGAGGTATTCATCGCCGCCCA
The DNA here is from genome assembly GCA_022609375.1 of Xenosphaeropsis pyriputrescens. Classification (NCBI taxonomy): domain Eukaryota; kingdom Fungi; phylum Ascomycota; class Leotiomycetes; order Phacidiales; family Phacidiaceae; genus Xenosphaeropsis; species Xenosphaeropsis pyriputrescens. The sequence continues at coordinate 92,910 of JAGKQE010000099.1, read as the reverse complement.
CGGACTCGGCCTCGGCCTCCGGGGCTGGAGAAGATGGGGATACCCTTGCCTCATCACTGCCTACTGTTAGCAAGCTTAACAAACAAAGCCTCCTTGCACGCAGAGTTTCTACAGGAAAATCAAATCGGAACCAATCCCTCTCACTCACAGAATCTCGTGCGAGAGTTCGAAACAATTCATCTCCATTACCTCCTCTCGATCAATTCTCGAATCTCAATATCAACTTCATGAATGAAACTGTCTCGTCAGGAGCGATTGTACCTAGTCCTATTCTACCTGCTCAACAGGATCCTGCTTCATTGGCACCTGGAAGTAGCCAGACAACCTTTGCGCCCATATCTTCCCCCCGAATCAGCTCGAATGGATCGAAGTCGTTCAACATTACCCCCTCCGAACGCGGTTCTACATTGGTTGGCTCCGATAATGATATGAGAGGCTTCGTATCTGGCGAAGGCGAAGACGAAGATTACGATTTTCAAAGCGATACGGTCTTTGATTCGTTCAGAACAGGAGCCACTGGAGGCCGACAACGTAATGCTCCTTTGGACACTATGTTCGATGAAACCCCTGTGGCCAACGGAGCAAAGGCAAAGATCGCACCACTTCATGAACTCATGGCATTGGGTGTCTTCCGCGAGAATGGTGATAAAATAATCGAGGAAGATGAGGATATGCTAACACCGGTCAAAAATGGTCTCAAGTCGCGGCACACTTCTTCCAACAGCATGAATGCTGAAGCCTTCTCTTCGTTGACATTCGAATTACCAAGTGGCGATTTCGGCCGCTTGTCTTTGGAGGAGGACGATGAAGACGAGGATTGGACGAAGGATGATGACGACTTCGCCATCAACAGCCCTCTCTCCCCACCTTCGAACTCTTTGAATTCGAGTCGAGTAAGCCCAGCTTTGCGAGTCGCCCTTGCTGATCTCACAAATGGAGGGGATCGAAAGGTGCTATCGTCGCCGTTGAAGCCAAAGCGCAGTGTTTTCGATTGGTCCGAACCTTCTTCCACTGATAAGCTAGATGGCAATTCACCTCGACCAAGGACAGCCCATACCAAACAGCTCGCAGATGTTCGAGGAGGACGTGCGATTGGTCGTCGTGGCCCTAGTCACCTGCATATTCGAAGCCAAAGCGTGCCAGTTGTTCCGGATATGGCGACACAGCGAGAGATCTCTGGTAATGCCACGAAATTCGGTACTTGGGGTCTTGGCGCCAAGGGGGTTAGCGAGGACTGGGACAACGATTTCGAATTCGAAGGTATGGACATCGAAGAAGTTGATGAGGAACACAAGCGACCAGATAGTCTTGTTATGCAAGTCCCTGAAGCAATTCAGGCCAGTCAAGCAAATGTGGTCGGGCATGTTAGCCAGATCCGAGAGATCTGTCTTCTTGTTGAAGACCTGAAGAGACTCCGAGTTTTGGCTCGCGAGAAGGGCCTCTTGTATGGGCCAAGTGCTCCATTATGGCACGAGGCAGAAGGTATTATTGCTCTTGCAGTACCTGATGAGGACGATGACACCCTCTCGCCACCTGACTCGCCCGTATCAACCAAGCTTCGTCGAGAATCTTTGGACCAGAGATTCAGTGATTGGGGAGTGGATGCTCAGGATGTGAGCCGACCAGAGAAACCAATCGAAGTGCTCGATATTCATGGTCGGCCCACAGGATGCTTTTACGATGGCAAAGTCGTTCGGAAAGCATCAGTCTTCTCACCTGGAGATGATATTTTTGGCAATGCAACCATGGGCGATAGGCGTGGAAGTAAACAAGACTTCCACATACCAGCGTTCCGCACACCAACATCTGCAACATTCCCTCGGTCTGGTAATAGGGATTCAGCATCTATTGCACGCTCTGTCATGGAAACTATGCATCAACACCGCTCCTCCTCGGATCCAATGCTCTCTATCAGTCCAGAGCCCACTTCCAAGATGCCTTTTGATACCACTAGCCTCAAAGATCTTGTCGGCCGTGCTGGCGCCCTGAGTCGTGCCTTAGCAGATATCGTCCGCAAGCACGACGAATTGTCGAGCCCTTCCCTCAGTCCCAGTCCAAAACGAGACAAACGTCCAGCGTTCACCCGAGTATTCACGGATCCGCTTACTACCAGTCCCTCAAGAAACCTCCCTCGCAGCCAGAGCAACAACTCTTTGTTGAGTGGCTCCCTCGATTCATCACCATCAAGGGGCCTCGGTCAACGAATGCACATGATGACCGTGGTCTAAATTCAGACCTCCGTTTGCGGCAATGGTTTATGAAATTTTACGACCGGCTAGTTACATGACTTATGACTTTTCGGACTACTTCATTGACGCTGCATAGCGATTGTTACGAGTATTCACACCAGATCGGGTTTTATAAAATCCACCTATTTTCTCTCCTTTCGTCATTCACCATTCACCAGGTCTTTGCTCAGACTACATATATGTCGAGCATTCCTCCTGCCTCTGGCCAGGAATCAATAAGATCCAAAACTAGATTATTGATGCTTATTGCATCTGTTTTTGTTCTCTTCTGCAATCCTTTTTTGCATTTGAAAAAGCGTGTCGTTTGTTATGTGCTTGTGCAGCATCGAGGACTTTTCACCCTCACCTAATTCATTGAAAGTGTTGTGATACTACCCAGTTCAATGCAACACTTGATGTTCTTTGCACGATACCTCTTGTTTCTTTTTCTTCTTCTTCTTCTTCTTCTCCTTTGCTTCTTCGGTGTGCTTTCAATGTTTGGGAGGGGGTGGAATTGATGGGATTGGATGGGATGGATGGATGGAAATGAAACGGAACGGATGGGTGGGCAGGGAATGCTAGGCTGTGGAAAAATTGTAACGCATAGCACGTGTGGATATTGTCGTCGTCCTTACAGACGTCTCTTTTCTTTTGCGAGTCTTTTCTTCTTCCTTTTCATTTGTTGTTTGAGTCTTTCCCGCCGGTTTGGATTCGGAATTCTGCATGGCGTGGGGAAATTGTAGAGAGAAAGGCACGGGGAGATTGTGTGCCCGCTATGATTGCGAGATGGGACATGTGCTCTCCAGGAGATGGATGAGTGATGGATAGAAATGAATGATGCATGACTTCACGTTCCCATCCACTGCTTTGCATTATTCTGCTGTGCATGCTTTCCAACTACTATGTACAAGTGATCCCGTATGCAACTACATAACGAGCATCGAACGATCAGGAGAGCAAACCAGGATCACGAATATTCATGCGTTGCATAGAAACTCCATAAACCAATACGTGATGTCAAGGACCTCTTACCCCCATCAAAACCACTACTCTGGTGCTCTAGAATCAATGATTCATCTCGAGGACGATAGAGCCACTGAGAACCATAACAAGCCCCAGCCAAGACACGGCACGGATATATCCCCAGTCCAAACGTCTAACCCCGCACATCCTCAAACACTTAAACCCCAATTCCAACGCTCCATAGTTACAAGGCTCATACCAATCCAGCGAAAGCCAGCCAACAAAATTCCCCTCGAACTGAGGCGCACGCACAAAGGCCAGCCATGCCAATCTTCCCAATTGCCTTTGCAACTGCGCACGACCTGGGCAGTGGCAATTCCCACACCGGCAAATCCATGCGCGCCGATGCCAAAAGTCTGATTTAAAGTCCCCCCGGATCCGCCCCCTCCCCCTTCCCTGCCTCTGGCACATGTGATCTAGATTGCTTTGATTTACTTTACTCTGCTTTGATCTGAGATAACACACACAGGGACCCCCTGCGCCAGATTCACTTCCTGCCGCTTTGCCGCTTGCTGCTCTGCTGGGATATGCTGTTCGCATCCATACCCTCCTCACCCAGACTCTAGGATCGAGCGCGCCCAAACTGGATTCTTGGTCGTGGTGCCGCCCTCGCACCGCTTGTGGCCGTCTCTTTCCATTCCATCCCGGTCTCGTGTTCTGCTGTTCTGGCCCTTGAGCTGTTGCAAACCTGCTGTGTTGCTGGGCGGCGCGCACCGAGGATGAGGTTGTCGATTGTCGTTGTGCGGGGCGCGGTCTGGGGGCTTGTTGGGGGTGGAGGTGGCGTATTCGCTCAGACCTCGTCCTCGTCCTTGCCTTCGAGCTCGATTTCGGTACCGGCGGCGAGCACGTCGTGCAGTCTGCTGACTGCCAGTTATCCCACGCCCTCGGTTGCGGCGGGGTGGAATGCGCGGCTGATGGTCAATGGGCTGGCGGATCCGAGGGGCATTGTTTTTGATGCGGCGGGGAATTTGTTGGTTGTTGATTCTGGGGTTGGTGTTGTGGGGATCAGGGGTGGGGGGTGTGGGGAGGTGGTCAGTGTTGTTAATTCGACTGAGGTAAGTAAAGTTGATCCTGTGTACACGATGGATTCTGTTAGCCTTGTGGAGGTGGTTCGAGTATTGTTTTAACTGCGAGAGTTGTATTTGTTAGGATCAGAGCTAATTCTTAACAGTTGAACCATGGCATTGCCCTTTCTCAAGATGGTGACACCCTATACGCTTCAAGCTCGGAAGCTGTCTACTCTTGGTCGTACGATTCTTCGAACTTGCAAGTGACATCCGCAAACCAGACTCTTGTCACTGGCATGAGCAACAATGATCATACGACCCGCACGCTCTTGATTTCCCAAAGAGAGCCAGGGATCCTAGTTGTCTCTCGCGGTAGCAACTCCAACATCGACATCGAAGCCGAGTCGCTCTCATCAGGGCACTCCCAGCTCAAAGCCTTCACGCTCAGCAACCTAACGAGCACCTCGACGGCCTACGACTTCAACACCGAAGGTCGTCTGCTAGGGTGGGGCCTGCGCAACTCCGTCGGCGTAGCCGAGGAACCGTTGACGGGCGGCATCTACAGCGTCGAGAATTCGGTGGATCAGATCACGCGGTCCGGCACCGACGTCCACGAGAACAACCCCGGAGAGGAGATGAATTTCCACGGCTTCCTGAACGACAGCACCGCTGACCAGGGCGGCAACTACGGCTATCCGTACTGCTTCGCCGCTTGGAATACTAGTATTCCGGATAACGGTGATCTCGTTATTGGCGACCAGTTCTCCATGGACCAAAATTCTACGGTCAACGATACGCTCTGTGCGCAGAGGGTCACGCCTCGACTCACATTCCAGGCGCACATGGCTCCCCTTGATATCAAGTTCGCAGCGAATGGGACGGAGGCTTTCGTGAGCTTCCATGGGAGCTGGTATGGACCCCTTAATGCCCTCTTGATGCCCCCTTCCCTTCTCAGGCACTGACAGATACAGGGACCGCACTGATCCTGTGGGCTACAAGGTTTCCGTCATTGGCTTCGCGGATGGTAAGCCAACGGCTGATGCGACGAGCACGTCTGCTCTGACAGATATCTTTGCTAACCAAGACAACGCGAACTGTCCTGATGATTGCTTTAGACCTGTGGGACTGGCCTGGGACTCGAATGAGAGGCTTTGGGTCAGCTCGGATTCGACAGGTGAGCTTTATATGCTTAGTCGGAGTGCAACAAGTACCACTGGTGGGTCAACGGATTCGGCGTCTGGGACCATGAGTGCGAGTGCAAGTGCATCGACGACTGGTGATGGGGTGAGACTAGGCTGTGAGTGGGGTTTGGGTGGCGTGAGCCTGGCTTTGAGTGTTATGATGATGTTATAAGTACTGTTAATGTTTTATTGTAAATTATATGTACATATGTTGGGGTTACTTGTATCTTTGCAATATTGTAAGTGGGTTGTGTGCAAACTTGTTTTATGATCCCACCGCGTATATATCAAGATGAGATCTCTGGTCTGCCTTGCAAGTGTAAGTGATGTCGATCCTGACACGTCGTCTGAGTTGTTCTTCGTGCCTCATTCTCGGCATTCTAGATATCGCATCTATCGTTATCATTACAGCTGTAGCCATCATCCGCACAGTGAACACCTCTTACTTTGAGATAATCACCAAATTATTCACTACCGTGAGCCATAACTCGGTAGATATGAGCATGTCACAGCGTGGGCTGTGGTGCGAAGATCCCGAGGCTCCTCATCCTCGATATTGTGGAGTGCGGATCTGTTGTCTCTTGGTTTTGTCCTGCAAGTAGTATTTGGTCGACATTGAGATTTTCCAGTCTCCAGCGTGAATGGTGTATATAACTCGTGTATACATGTACGTACGTGTCTATCTCAGGAGTTATGTCTGATTTTATTGATGTGTGCCATACAAAGCAGCGCGTCGAGGTATTTGTGGAGGTCTATCGTGAGGTTCTTGTTGTTCTGCAGCTTGCCCGTGACAGGCGGTAATCCTGCTCTTAACTTTAAGCAAGTATCGAATAGCGGCACAGACAATGAAAGGTACTTATGAGATGCTTTTAGGGCGATTTTCTTTTTGGTATGCTGTGGATGTTGTGGCTGACATGGTACCAGAGACCATTGACTATGAAATCCAAGTCTGCTAGGTTGTGAGATGTCGATATTATAAGAAACTCGTTTATAAAAAGAGGTGTAAAGCTGTCGTTGTTTATGTAAATGATGTGTTAGATACGTGATTCAATATCAGGTAGTCACAATGATGCTTGAAGGCGCTTCTGCTAACCTGTTATTATTCATGACAAGCTTCACGTTGAATTGACTGAAACTACTGAGTAAAGCAAAGTTGTCGAGTATATTCGTAGACAGACAACTTCAGAGATTTCTCACATTCGTTTGGACCTCCACACTAGGTACGATCACATTCATAGCACTTCGCCCTCCTCCTCCTCCCACGACAACCTCACCTCACGAATCCATTACCCTCTTTGCAGAACTACAACATCACACCTGACCGTCTTCTCACCCTCGAGCATCTACGACCAACTATCCGGCTTTGCTCTGGCCATTAGGCTTTGCTTATTCGACCATATCGATCCCTTAGAGCCTAGAACCCCCAGAGACCCGCAAAACTACCTATCTAAGCGTTGCTCACAACCACCATGGCTTTATTGCAAGAAGATGACCAATGCTTCATCCTGAAGCTTCCAGTAGAGGCAAGTTCAATTGTCGATATTAAGATGTCTACTGACTCCCGCGTTGCTGTTGTTATCATCACCACAACAGCCTCTCACCAAACCCACCTCATGGTTTCCCACATGTTTTCTCGCACCCTTCATTACACGCTGCAAATTATCTCACAGACAATAGCACCGTCGATTACTCGTTTTCCCTCGTTTTTCGCGGAACAACTGTTTTCGTTGACGATGCTTCGAGAATGAATATGGGCATTATAATATGAACTGCTAACTTGTTCACAGATCCACCAGATGGTAACTGAACACCTCTCAGTCCGGGATATCTCTCGCTATATCAGAAGCAGTCGTGTCATTGCCAACAGCATCAGTGATTCAGTTTGGTTTGCTCATTACAAGCGCACCTTTGACTATGCATCCTCCAACTTGGATGTTGACGAAAAGAGCTTCGTAGCGAACAAGTTGAAGATTCGTCAAAGTTTGTGCAAGAACTGGAGCACATTCAACAAATCAGGATGTGCTCAAATCCAGATGGCAGTTCTTTTAGAGATCCTGGATCTTGTTATTGGTAAGTTGTTGAGCGCAAGCGTGCAAGTGACGAGTAGCTAACCGATATAGAATCAAATGCCAAGATCATCGTAGCCGAGAATGGAAAGCAGGTTGTCTCTGGTTTGAACCTCGATTTCTTAAAATTCTATGTCGGTGGCAAAGCTTCCAGTCCAGTTGCTCAGCTCAGCCCACGTAAGATCAGAAGCCTACGAGACAATGGCAAAGTTATCGGTCCACAGGGTCAGAAGTCGGGCACTGACCTCCTTGAACACCTCTTCCCCGAGTCTTCTGGTCCTTCATCTCCGCACCCTCCTCACTCTCGTACCACTCGCAGCAGCAAAAAGTTCGAGCAAGACATCGCTGATTGCCTGATACTCCCTTTCGTGCAGCTTTCCCTAGCCCACATCATGCTTGACCCCAAGATCTGTCTCAATACAGATAAAATCTTGGCCCACTCTCAGGCAGAGGTCTACAAGTGTTATCGAAAAGAGCCCATATTCTACGGCCATAATAACCAGGTTATCAATGTAAAGTGGTTGCTTCATGTTGCTAGCTTCTTCAAGCTACATTTCAAGAGGCCACATGAGGGTATCTTCTGGGACAAATATAAGGCGCTGCCGGACCAGTGCAGACCTACAGGTTGGTTAGGTAAGGTTCAGCATGGTACTAAGGAGCTTGGAAAGCATTGGTTGGGAGCTTACAGTAAATTCCCTTCCTGTACCGCAGTCTAAGCAGCACTAACTGGAATAGCTTACCTCGAGCACTCGGATATCAGTACTATTAGAGGCCCCCAAAGTGCTTACCGCGAGGCTATCATTGACGGAGTCACAGATCCAGAGGATCCCTTCTTCGTACGTTGTTTCTTTTTAGCTTGCAAACCGACCTTTGCCTCCAAGTACTTACTAAGCATTTCCAGGAACAAGAGCTTATCCTCGACTTCAACATGACAACCGACGAATTCCCTCGCGAGTTCGAATCCATCCTCCATGCTGCACCAGCCGGTCCACATAATGTCAATGGCCAAGCCGGCACCTCCCCATCCGCTAAGTACTTCACATCGGTGGCCGAAGACTGGCAGTGGACGGGTTGTGTACACTCTCTCCCACCACAGCAGGGTATCCCAGGCTGGCAGCGCATCAGCATGATAAAGAGCCAGCTTGACCAGGACAGCCTTGTTCTCGACAACATCTGGGCGTACGAAGGCGTCGTCCTCCCTGGTGGAAACATCATCCTTGGAAGGTGGTGGTGTCCTGTTGATGACCCCATGGATGACGGACAGTCTTACTGTGGTCCATTCATCTTCTGGCAGGTTCATGGAGATACTGAAGTGGGGACTCAGGGCGTCGAGGTGGGTCGGGGAAATGTCGATGTTTTCATGGATGGAAGTCCCTTCTAAGTCCGTGAGATGAACATGTATAAGGGGCCATGGATTTTTCCTAAGGGCATTATGATGAGAGGTACGGAAAAGCACCGGGTATTTATATCGTTTTGGGGGGCATCCTGCTCATTTGAGTGCGGATGAGCGGCTGCGTTATGCGAACTTCGGTTTCGCTGGATTGTTCTTACTGACGAATTTACTTGCGTACATGAAACACTTGGCGTTCAGTTTTTTGTGAGTTGGGCGTTTGATGCTTGCATTTCGTGAATCAGATCCTCGAGACCAGGTAATGAAAGTTCCTGGCTGCAGGCTAAGTGGTGGTCAGCCTATGTCATGCGTCAAGCCCCTATATTTGATTTAACAAGAGGCATGGTTATTCAAAGCCAATGAATTATCCAAAACCCTGCACTAACCGTTCATACCCTGTGGAAGATCAAGTATCTCGTTTTCATCCTGTAGCTACATACAACTGAGTAGCTGTAGATGATCCAGATTTTGTGAATCATTCAACGACTTTGAATACTTTGACTTGTTTGGAAGGCTTGGAGCATCATCTGATTGATAGTTGGTTAGTTCCTTCATGTATGTTTTTCGTTACGTTCCCCATCATCCAAAATTGGACAAACGTCAAACTGGGTTTGACTTTCTGGATGCACATCAAGTGACAGCTTAGCGTGGAAGGGGCAATTGGCAGTCGCAGCAACCAAACTTTGCCTTTCCTCGACCATAGCATTTGCCCAATTTGGCCTTTGACATAACACAGAATAAAAAGCATGCTTGACTTCTAATGAATTCATATACTTCTCAAGAATGCCTGCTGCTTTTCCATAGTAACGCCCTTGTCCTCATGTTGTATGAACGATAAATTAGTCCACATCTATTCCTCAATAGTCTTTACACATTCCCACTCTCCTCTAAGGTTCTCCTTCCACAAGCTAACCTTGTTATCTCCTCCGCTGACGGCCAATACATTCCCGCTCAAACTCCAGCTTACACGCCAAACCACCACGTCGAAGTTGAGAACCGTAGAGTTCCACTGGCCAGGAGTCGTTGGGTCGGAAGTCCAGATACGAACAGTCTTATCTTGCGAAGCAGAAGCAATGTAGGACTTTTGAAGAACGGTTGGGGACCATGCAACATCGCGGACCCAGTCTGTGTGTCCAGTCAATGGCTCGCGCTCCTGCTTATAAGTCTGACTAGCAGCATCATAAGCCCATAATCTAAGAGTGTTGTCGCTTCCTCCGGTAACAAATCTTCTGACACCTCCAGCAGCACTTCCTGCACCGCTGCTCACCAAGCTACCTGGGGTAGTACTTGGCGCCCAGCTAACAGAGTTGACGCCGATACCATGTGCATGGAAGATCTTGTGATCCATACTGTTGTCCTTGAACTCGAGAACACTGACATTGCCGTCGGAAGAGGCGCAAGCGAGCAGACAGCCAGATTCGTGTGGTGACCAGGAAATTATGTTTACAGAAGCTGTGTGAAGAGCGAAATCGAAGACTCGTTGCCATTGGTTGCCTTGTTCGCGCCAGATAAAGACTTTACCGTCGTATCCAGCAGAGGCGAGTATGTTGCCGTATTTTGGGTGTGCCCAGGAGACGCACCAAACTGCTCCTTCATGCCTGCAAGTTGTCAGTTGGTGACATGAAAAAGCACTAGACGTAATCACCCTTTAAGAGTCTCGGTGAGACGGTGTGTTTCTCCTTCAACTTCGAAGATCTTGACTGTGCGGTCTGAGGAGCATGTCGCCAATCGACGTCCATAATAATCCAAGACCGCGTCATGCTGTTGATCATATCAGCCAAGTTCCAAAGCTTCTCCATTCTAGAATCTATTGTGTTCTGTATAAAAACAATGATAGGTCGATATTTCTTGAATGTCTCGCTGATAAGACATGCTGGAGCTGGGGCATGTGGAAGACATCTGTTTTGACTTACGATCATGTCATCGTGACCGGAATTCGAGATGACTTGCGCCTATAAAACCGTGTCAGCTTATGCTCGCCATTTTGATGTAGTTCAAGAAAAATTGGGGAATATACCATGATGTATGTTTGTTGTTGACAGATTCACAAGAGTGAGCCTGAAGCTGTTGATCCTCAGACAAGCTGTCCAAACGGTAAATTCCGATGTAGCCCCTTCATGCGCATGTACCCAAGTCAGCCTTGCTAGTTTCAAGAAAGTTGGACCGAGCCTCGTGCGCTTACCTCATCTGGATCTCTTGTCCACCTTTTCCAGATTGTGGGGAAATCGGTTTACATTTGCGATGACAACGACAATCTTTTATTGTTCCTCGGCATTTTCAAGTCAATAAAAACACTTCATTATCGACGCCGGTTTTCGAATAACATAGATTAACAAATTGCTACAGCCACTCTCACCGGATGAGTGCATCCCTTAAAACTTTACATAAAGTTATCGGTCGGCCCTCTTCATTCAATAAGTACCTCGGCAGTCCGATCACGCACCGCCAGGCATAGCCGTACACCTTACATATTTGCCCTCGAAGTTCCTACCATAACAACACAGCCAGCATCATGGCGGATTCTATGTGTGGTCCGTCAAATGCTCTGCAGAACTTCCAGAAGCATAGCCAAGCAGATCGTACACTACAACAAGATCGGCTTGTCTCGAGAAATCTGCCATCTCAAGTGAGCTTGATCTGCTGTTGCATGTGATTGCATTCAAGCTAATATAAGCAGGGTTTCAGATCATCGCCATCTCAGAACGCGGGTTTATTAGATCCAGAATTTGAGGCCTTTCAGGCGGGTCAAGCTCCCTTCATACATCCGGAACATCAAGGTTTCGCGGGTCCTGGTCCCTCGACGTTTCAACAGCCATTTCACGCTGGTCAAGCTGGCCCTTCGAACTGGGCAAATGACTTCCAGAAACTTAATATTTCAAGTCCACCACCCTTTCAACAGCAACAACATATACAACAAAGATCCAATGCTGGAGGCTGGCATCAAGACTTCGCGAGGCAACAAGCACAACATTCAGCTCAACCGAATATACACACCGGCATTATAAGCTCGGCATATCAGCATCCTATAAATCAATCAAGCTATGGAGGTATGGGATTTCAACCGTATCAACCACAATTACCTATACATCAACAACATCATCAGCAACCATCGTTGCTCCAGGAACAAGAAGCCGACGTATTTGACGAGGAAGCGTTTGCCAGGGCTTTTGATAATGCGGCAAAGCAGGACTTGGAGCGGGAGCAACATGGAATGACACAGTTGTCTGATACAGAACACGATGTACTGCTGGATAAATCAGCCGAAAGAATGATGGAATCGGAGCAATTACAGCCAACAGATCGATTAGGAGCAGATCTCATACACGATCCGCTTAACGAACAACAAGAACAATCACAACAAGATGACCCAGATGCATTGGCTAGAACGGCAGGGCAACTTCTTGACAGTGTGCGAGATAATCAAAGTAACAAATTCCAAAACAGTCAGTTTTTAGAACTGATGCGGCAGTTGCGAGATAAGGAGGTGGTGGTAGAAGGAGACAAGATTGTAGGAACAGAGGTGCACACATGATTCATAATTACTATTTGTATATATAAAGAACGAGTCCTGACGGATATTAGGCACAACTGAAATCACTACTACGTGTTTTAAAGATAATCGCTTTGGATCGCGATCGTCCAGTAGGACCCAGAGATCGTGATCTCAACAGAAACATCTTACGCGTCCTCGTTGCTTTAACTCGTCTCCATCAAGTAGGCAGGTTAGACCAGGACATGATTGACCGTACTCGTTTGAACAGAACTTTGAGGGCTCTTCCGCAAGATTTGCTCCAGAGTGTGGATCGACAACTACTATATGCATACAGCGAATTTGGCCTCGGGCACAACGAGGAAATGGCCAGACTCGAGAAAGAGCGCCTCGCAGACGCGGCTAAAACCATCACATCCGAAATAGACACCACTCCCAGCAGCGACTTTGTGCCCTCCTTCCTCCGTACATGGTTCGCCCCCGGCTCGTACGGCGGACTCGCGCAAGCCGACAAAGAGGCCATCCTGGGCTACAGCTACACACCCGTCCACGGGGGATGGGACGAGCACGACGAACGCGTCCGCTGCATCATCGGCCCCTCGACCTACAACACAATCCAACTCCTCTCTCGCTACTCCTTACCCCGCGACACATTCGCCTCTCAAATCCCCCCGCTTTCTCACATCTCCGAGCCGCAGAGCGCGAGGATCATCTCCCACTTGAGTCACTACATCAACTCCGAGTGGGCCACCTGGCATGGCACCGCGTACACGCCCGGCGCGCACTTCGACTTCGCGGGCCGCGACTATCCTGGCCTCAAGGAGGCCCTCAACTCCGCTCTGGGCGAGTTCATCGCCGGGTGCCCCGTCGATTCCCTGGCGACAGAGCGCGATCCACTCGGTGCACACGTGCCGCTGCCGCGCGTCCGGATCCAAAAGACGGTCTCGACGGAGACTGTCTCTCCACGCTTGCACGACCAGCCTCCGAGGGAGTCCCAGGAGCCGGGGTCTGCTGGGGCGGCGCGGGCGTCCGAGCGGATCCACAGGAACAAGATGCATTACCGCATGCGGGCCGAGGAGCAGTGGGGGCGCGTGGAGTGGGTTGGGCCCGATGAGGTGCAGGCGAGCGCGTGACTCGTGCAGAGTGGCGGGGGGATGTTGCAAGCTGGGTACGAAGCCGCGCGGGAGTGAGGGGGATGGCAGAGCGGGGGGTTTCACGGGAAGGCGTTTGTTTTGAGCGGGCCGTGGGGTTAGTCGTGGCTGGTGGCATCGAGGGACGATGGTCACGGTGATGGAAGTCCTGACTGAAAAAGTCCTGGTTGATTTGCATGCATGGAATGCCACCTGTGGATTGAAGAGCGCCTTTGTGCTTGTGGGTCTGTATATTTACAAGTAGAAGATATAGCATGATAGACATCCTAGATAGACACAGTCCAATTTCTTGATCATCACCCCATTCTCGATGGAACTCACGCTCTCCAAGTCCTAACCTCATCGAATCGCAACGAAGCGAAACATCCCATCATCTCCTCCACAGGCCAATAACCACACCTCTCCTCCTTTCACGCCCATCTCAGCACCGCAGCAACTCATCTTCCTACAGCCATCGCCAAGGGCTGAGAGTGTTTGACACGATGGCATATGGCGGGTTGGGGTTTCGATTCTGGAGGTGCGATTTCAAGGGAATGCCAGGAAGGGGGGCTTCTATGTTGCATACGGAGTACAGTCATTGCAGAGTGTAGATTGTGGTGAAAAGACAGTAGAGGTGACGCAGAGATGAAAATGGTAGATGATGGAATCAACTATTCGGTACTCTGTAGTCATCTTGCTAAAGTCTTTCATCCTCTGTCTAAACACGGCATCTTTGTAATTACTCATCACTTGTGCCTAACTATATAAAAAGCTTCACGACCACAAAAATTCACAAATCAAGCTCTAGCAAGTTCAAAAAATTCTTATGATTTATCGCTCTTCCTATTATAACTCATCGCAAAAGCAAGACAGGCGGGTCACCATTCCCTAAGGAGAGACACCAGCCAATACCAAAATTTAAAGCAACGTAAGAATCAGGGTATCAAAGACCAAAGTCGGCCTTGATGTGAGAGTCAAACACCAAACCAGCTACTTGCCTGCCCATCCGACAGATAGACCATCCAAGCAAGTACTGTGAATCTCTCGCAACACTCTGGCTCTCACGATAGAGAAGCCATATAAAAGAAATGGTAGGAAATTTGAACAGCGGAAAGCAACGCAAAATACAGATAGACTTTTACTTCCAAACGGTCGGCGAGGACTCCTCAGAATCCTTCACCCCGTTCCTAGGAGTTTTCAGACAGCAAGAATGATTCAGTAGTCAGGCGGTAGGAGCTCGACTGAGTGCGATAGCCTTCCAGTGGTCTCTGTCCTTCGTCAACTGCTCAATCTCAGCTTCCAACTCGTCGAACCTTTGCATCTTCTTCTCGCGGGACTTTCGGGCCGCCATGGTGTTTCGTGCACGCTTCAGGGCCACCGTGTCCTCGGGGTCTACAGTGATTGGAGCAAGAAGTTTTGTGCGCTTGCGGGAAATGCCAGAGGTGGATGAATGACGACCGCCTGGAGTGCCAGATCGCGCACGTCCTTCAGAGTTGATCAACTTGAGGGCATCGGCAGCTTCCTTCTGCTCTGATTCGCTGAGTTGGTTGACGTCAACGGATTCAACGGTCTTGGAAACAGTGCACTCGTTCTCTGGGAAGAGCGAGTACCACGCATCGCCGGCTGCGCCCTCGGCAGTACCGGGACCAAAGAGAGGAGAGTTTTCGTATTCGTGCACGCCAAAGTCGGGAGACTCGTTGTACATAGATGGAGTTGTGAGGTTGGTGTAAGCAGCTGAGCCAGGTGCAGACATGATTGGGTCGCGCATCAAGTCCTGTGGGGAAACGGTACCCATGTTCGAAGGGCCGTCTGCAGATTGTTCGAAGTCGTAGTATGTTGGTACCGCGGGAGAATAGGTTGAACCGAATGGAGACTCGGCCGAACCTTCAGACAAGCCAAAGGTCGGCGTGTTGTCAGAACCGAAGAGGTCCATGTCTGATGACTGTAAGTAAGTAGTCACGAGGGCAGGTCGCGACTGCATTGGCTTACCAGCGAACATGTCTGCGTGTTGAGCAGGGATACTTGAGGTGCTTTGAGAGAAGAGTGGGACTCGAGGTCGTTGCTGACGCAAGGCAGATGTGGATTGATGAGCAGACAAGGCGTAGAAGTTATGCGCTTGTTGGGGAGTAAACCGGTTGAAAGACGATGATGAGGTTGAATGTCCAGTGCCTTGGATGATCTCGGCGATTCTTTGGTTCTGTAAGGTGACAGTGGAACCCAGATGTGACTGTGATGAGTGACGACGATGATAGCCTAAGGCTTGATTGGCAGGAGAGTTAAGGGCACTGCGAGCGTTGATAGGAGCCTCGAGAGAACGATGCGGAGGATAGAGCACGAAGTCTTGTTGTGACTGGGGAGATTGGTTGTTGTTGTTGTTGCTGCTGAATTGCTGAAGTGATGCCTGATGGCTCTGGGATTGGGGTGAAGGAAGCCATTCTGTTGAATGAGCCGTGGTTACGAAGGGGGTGTTAACGTGGGGGTGAATTGTTGCGGTGGGAGGGCTTTGTGGGGAAATGTTGGCGGTGGTTGACAACTTGGGAATCGCTTTGAGAGGGCTGATTTACTCCATTGTAGAGTAAATAGGATGGTATGAGGCTTTTGATGGATGGAGACTGTAGATGATCGGAGGAAAAGAAGAAACAGACAGAGAGAGAGCGGATGGATGGTTGTTTATGAGTGTTTAGCCCTCAGGCTGCGTGCACTAAGAAGGATGGAGGAGACCGGCTAATTGGCCAATGAGGAGGGGGGAGATGGCACAAGGGCGTGGATTTGGGTGTGTGTGAGGGTTTAGGATGGGAAGGGAAGAGGAGTGGAGCGGGGTGGAGTGGGTTTGTGTGTGTGTGTGTGTATGTGTGTGTGTGTGTGTGTGTGTGTGCGAGTGGGCACAGGTGGACGAGAGAGAATTATGACTCAGACGCTAAGGCAGCAGGTTCATTGCGACTAGACTTCAAGAGGACGAGGCTTTTGCTCACATTCCCACGCACTAAGACACGTGCCAGATAAGAGTGAATATGCAAGGAGGGAGGAATTATTTATTATTTGTTATTTGTTATTTGTTATTTATTATTTATCATTCACCTTTCCCTTTTTATATTTTATATTTTATATCTTATTTTATTCTATATCATTCTATTCTATTTTATCTCATTCCAATTCATCTCATCTCATCTCAATTTATCCCATTTAAGTTGTGCTTTTACAACACCAAGAGCGACCTTCATCTCTATTTTTATTACTCATGATCGACACACAGAACACATCAAAATCCCACAAATAAATTCCAAATTCCTCATCCATACAATTCAATTCGACATGTTATTATAAAACACAATATAACTTCACCCATTCTTACACTTCATCTAGCCATCTCAGGCAGTCAAGAAGACAATAAGACAATAAGACAATAAGACACGCTCCAGTTCTGCCTAATTATCCTATTGCCTGTTCTACTTGTACATACAAGTCCGCCAAGCATATACGTGTGTAAGAGCGGTGCAAACAATGGCCGAATGAGCAAGGATGATTATACTAGTAATTGTCTTTAACCCTCAACGATGGCGAGTCTATGGAGTACATATCTAAAAAGCCATAGTAAAGGCATGCAACTGGCATAGCTATCTTCTCTAATTAAGTAAGTATTGTTGATTCTACAAAATACGTCTATATCCGGAGTATTTTATATTGAATACAAGTGCGGATACAACCAGCAACAAGATACAGAGGCTGCATCTAGAATATGCGTGGTATTCGATGTATATCTGCTACTCTACCAAACTCGTAATTTGCTACTTCCCATCTACTCATCCATGTACATGGGCCATTCTCATCCCATCCCATCTCATCCTTCAACATCACCTCTTGACCTCTTGACCTCTTGACCTCACACTTCACCTTTCTCTTGACCAAGCAATGTATAGCAACAAGTGACGTGTAAGACAACCAGATACAACAATCGATGGTGCAACACTTCCATCCCTTCTCTCCAGATCCAATGCTCAAGAACGGAACACTACAAATATTCTCATCCAAATTCCACGTAGATTCAATTGTTGCTCTCACCCCAAGAACGCCATCGTCGTATTCATATTGCACCTCCTCGCTCAGTGAAACAGGCCAATCCATATTCATGTTCTCTGCTTGCTATTCTCTCCACCCGCATACACGGCATCTCACCCGCCCAGCAGCGCATCACAGCCCCAGGAAGCCATCATCTATCCATCATCCATCATCCATCATCCATCCACTGGTCCACAGTCCAAGTAATAATATTCTCTGTACGTAGGTAGAATACAGTACATAAAACCCAAGCCAAAGCGATAGCAGCCGAAGCGAACACAACAATCAACCAGGAAATATACACATCTGCTTGTATTGTACCTGTGTATCCACATCCATAGGTCCAATCTCCACCCTTTTGACTTTCCCCACAATTCGTGGATGTCAAAGGGCGTGCGTGGTGGCTGGAGAGGTGAGGGTTGGATCAACTCAAGCAAGCGACGGAAGGTGAGGTGAGGTGAGGTGAGGTGAGGTGAGGGATGGAAATGGCTCAGTTTCCGATGTCGAAGATTCAGAGATGAGATCTCTGCAGATTCTTGTACATATGTACCCGTTGATTCGTGTGTTATGATACCATGCTTCATGCCCAGAAGCTGTAGATGGCTTTGTGGATTCTAATGCTGTGTTGATGCAAGAGATGATAGAGTCGAGTCGAGTCGAGTAGAGTAGAGTAGAGAGGTAGAGAGTAGGTAGGAGAGAGAGTACATAGTAGGTAGAGAGTGTATCATCATCTGCACTGCCGTCCAATCCTCAATCCCAATCCCAATCCCAATCCCAATCCCAATCCCAATCATCACCTCTAACTCTACACAATCTCCATCATTATCCCCCTCACCCTCACCCTCACCCTCATCATCATCATCACCTCACAGCCCCAATACACAGCATGCAAATCCATGCCAGCGTCAACAGCGCAATCACCAGTCAGCAACATCAAAGCTCACCCACATCCTCATCTCATCTCACCTCACCTCACCACACATCGACCATTGGCACACATCATCACCCTCTTACCCTCTTACCCTCTTGCCCTCTTGCCCTCTCCCACCTACCAAAGCAACATGCACGGTGTGCGGTAATATCGCATGTACGCACCATATGCACTCCGTATGTGCTCCGCAAAAGTACAGAGTCGGTAGCACAAGAGATATGACTCACGCTGTGCTTACATGCCTGCGCGCTCTTGTGCATTGGTGCGTGGTGCTTACGTGAAGCGGAGGGTTGTGCGGGGGGTTGTGGCGGAGTTAATGGAGATGTGTAGATATGTGTTTCGTGAAGATGACGGTGATGGAGATGGGATTGAGGCCGTTGATGAGTATAGTACAGTAAAATCTTCTTTCTTCTTTCTTCTTTCTTCTTTCTTCTTTCTTCTGCTTCTCCTTCTCTTGTGCTTTCTTCCATTCTTTATTTTCTTCTCGTGGGTTTAGCTGGAGCGGTGACTTGGGATGTGAGATGCGAATGGAGTTTATGGCGTTTACGGATTCTTCCTGTGGACTGCAAAGCATTGGAAGGAGGTAGACAAGTCTCAATCTCCAGAATACTAGACGCAAAATATCTAAGGAGCATACCTTTAATCCTACGTTGGTCTGAGAAGGAAAAGGGATTTGTAAGCCTTTTATTCCTTCACATCGCCTATCCTGATGGTTCCCCTCCACCATCTGGGAATTCATCCTCATTGAGAAATACTAAACCCGAAAAATCGTGGCATTCTACATAACCGGCAGAGCTATATTCTACTATTCCCTACAAAGGCTGACTGGGTAGATATAAAAACAGATTATAATTAACATTCGTATTTAATTAT
Organism: Xenosphaeropsis pyriputrescens; assembly: GCA_022609375.1. Taxonomy (NCBI): domain Eukaryota; kingdom Fungi; phylum Ascomycota; class Leotiomycetes; order Phacidiales; family Phacidiaceae; genus Xenosphaeropsis; species Xenosphaeropsis pyriputrescens. Next base: position 73,535 of record JAGKQE010000099.1, on the reverse strand, counting down.
CATATAGGCCAGCCAGTTCAAACTTTTGATCCATGTTTTGTGAAAGCTGAGAAAAGGTTTTCCTAAGCATAGTTCCTTTGTAGGATGACTTTCGGTTGTAAAGGCTCAAGAGTCATTAAAACCCAGGTCCTAGATCCCAGAGCACACACACATGTATCTAGATATGTTCTCCCTTGATATGCCTCTTATGAGAAAAATGTAGCGATATTTTAGATCACTTTGTACCCAAGATCTGTTACCTATTTCATGCATATTCTACCATATCTATCACCATAGTCTACTCTCAACACACATCTGAATCTAGTACTAATCTTTAACCTTACACAGAGTAGCTTATATATGAAAGTATTAGTATCATATTGACAGAAAAGCGAGACAGGGGCCCAGAAAAGAGTCTTGTATACATATTGGTTGATACCCACAGTTACAAAGTCCCCCAATTACTATCTCCCGAGCATGCGGTAGAAAAATGGAACAGAGTATGAGGCCTACTGCTGAAGCCAAATTACCTTCTCATGAGCACGAATGAGTATAAAAGCCATATGTGCTCCCCGCTCTGCCTTCCTCGATAGGTACGCCTATACAAAAGAAAACTCAAAGCCTATGTTGGTTATCCACTTGGATCGATGCTCAAGGGAGCTGTGCTTGAGCTAGCTATACCAAGATCCGATGAGACAGTAGGAACGATGACGAGAACATGGTTGATGAAAGTAACCCTAACGATGACACGGTTGACAGGGCAGAACCAAGTGTGGAGCAATGGAGACGTCCTGGTAGCCCGGGCGATCAATAGTGACATTGAGCACCAAGTTTTGAAGCACATAGATCTGAGATGCGAAATCTCTTGGGCTTATATACTTGCATGGTGGGCATCTCTTCCCGAACTTCGGTAACGTCTCTGAGCATATAGTAAGCAAGCTAACAAGTATGCAAGTGTCATGGGCATTAGACCCATTGTACTAAGTCAGGTATCTATTCTAGCACAGCGGATATAAAAGGAACCTTCAACCTGAACTTCCTTCGTTTCGATAGCTACAATAGAGAAGGTCAGCTCAACATCAATGTTTGCTTTCTCTCTGAATTGTTGCCTCATATAGATCATGAGATTGAGCGATGAATAAGAAATGGATGGTGATGGTAACTCGAACAATGATAACACAGAAATTGACAATAGAACCCAACATCTTGAAAACCAGCCTTGAAAACCCACACAAGACCTTATACCCATAGCACATTGATTACAAGCCTGCTGTCCTGGTGTATAAAGGGGAGAACATCTGAGCCAGTTCTACCTACAGGCCCAGAAACCACCAAGTCGGAAGCAAGAACAAGCAGTACAAGAAGAGCAAAGGCAACGATGAAGAGGACTTAGTACTCAACAGAAACCAAACACCAAAAGCAAAGAACAAAACAGTCCAGAATCCAAACCCTTCAGTCTCCTCAACAGGCCCCCCCCCTCCCTGATCCGATAAGCTGACTTGCGAGCAAGCTAGGTCCTCGACCAACCATCCATCTCGAAACTCAAGCATGACATACAGCAGTCTAACCTACCTAGTCACCTCGGCCCCGGATTCCCAACCTGCTCTCCCCTCACAAAAGCAGATCAAGACCCCGCCGTCCGAATCAACAGTCCCAACCCACCATACCACGCTCCCCAGCAACACAGCATCCGAGCTCTCTTCTTTTCCGCCAAGCTCACACCCCCAGATGAGAAATCCAAAAGAAAGACGAGGGAGGTATTGAGGAGGGCAATGTCGTGACGAGTCCGCTTTGATGGCGAGGGCTTGAATGATGTTGACGACGTGGTCGCTGACAGCATGGCCATCGAAAGAGCGCGGCACTCCGGCGCAAGCGTAAGATGCTGAGAATAAGGATTGCCGATGGATGCTGGGAGGATCTCATGTTATGAGGGGAGTTTGCGAGGTTCTTTATAGCCCGTGGTGTATTGCTAAGTAAGTTGAGCATGACTGGCCGCTATGACAGTTCGGTCTGAATGGTAGATGGGTATACAACCAGGAGAGATTGGAAGGCGACTTGGGTTGAATGAGGGACTTTGTTATGAACCTGGCCACCTATACCACATGGCCGTTTGAAAGACTGTAATATGCACTCGGTACCCTGTTGTGATGTTAGCAACAGTCTCCTCGAGTAGCACGAAGTAGCAGCAAACGATTGCGAGCACTGAGAGCGAAGTAAGCACAACGCATCGCATCGATGACACAAACGCCATCCAGCATTTTAAAAAGAACAAGTGGTATCTATTCATACGAGCTATTCTATGCTCCGCTCCGCTCGCAACCAACGACCAACAAGCCATGCCTCAAATCGATCCCTGCATCTCACAAAAACAAAAACAAAGAAAAGCAACAACGCAGAAACAATGCACTCCTCTCTCTCTCACACACGCACACACAGATGGTAAAAGAAAGAGAGAGAGGAAGAGAAAGAGAGGGATCACGAAGATATCCATACATGAACTCTCCCACACATGCCAAGCAAGTCTTCCAAGCAGAAAGTAGAAAACCCCCTTTGATCCATCGATCAGCATATTCATTAAAAAAACCACAACCTCCCACAAAACACGAAAGGCGCCTGTTCTGATACGAGCAGCCAACCCGGATGGGTATTTGGCGCGCGACGATGACGCGCCCAACAGAAAAGTTCCTCCTCATTAAAGCGAAAGGACAAGTACGAAGATCCTTTTTTAATTAATAGCCCAACACTGACATGACCGCACTCGTCCCACTAAATTTCCCCGCCGGCTTTTTTTCCATTCCCAACAACAGACATGCAATATATGTACGGTTTCCCCACACAGAAACGGGGGGGGGGGGAGGCTCGGGATGCAGGGTTAACGCAACCCGATGACACTCATCTCAAGTGTCCAGACGCGACGAATCCAGACCTTGAGCTTGCCTTCGACACCTTCAACGCCCTCGAGCTCCACCCCCTCCCACCAGCAGCGGCGTGCCGGCTTGCGCCAGAAGAGGAGCAGTTTCTGCGCCATGCCGACGGCATTCGCGTTGCCCATCTCGTTAGCGCGGACATCAGTGCGTAAGCGTGCAAGGGCCAAGCTGCAGATGACTGCTTTATTTGGCTCACCTGCACGGTGTCCCCATTGATCGTCATGATTGAAGCCGCTGTGAAATGGTTAGTTCAAAGATCTAGAGGCTTGGATAATTTATGGGGGGGAAATGGGAGGGAATATACCCAGCTGTTAACATCTCAATGAGATGTTGCTCTGTTGTGCCTGTTTCCTCACTCCTTCTCAGACCGGAAAATATACCGTCTTGCTTCAGCAACGCCTTACCAGCAGCTCTTTTTACCTCAATCATTTCCGTTTGCTCAATATCTGCTCGTGGGGGGATGGCGTAGAAATCTAGATCTTCCCTGAGGACGATAATACCCGCACGGTCCTGCAGCATTTCTTTTGCGGAACCGGCCATTGGCTCGATGGGTACAGCATCGGTTTCCGAGTGAGAGGGAGAATTAGATTCTGAGGGGATGGTCTGTGCTACGTCCCGGAAGAATTCCAGCATATACTGAAGGGAAGCTGGATCATACTGTGAATAGATGTCAGCTAAATGTATGTCGGGATGATGCAATATATTGCGGATATATTGGACTTCACGAACATCAACTTGGAATGCATCGCCTTCCTGGTAACTGTTAAGATGCCCATCTGGAAGAAGTCCATTTGGAAATAAGGACAAAAGAACGAACTCTGGAAGTGTAAGAAGTTCATCGCGTGATAATGTGAATCGTGTTCCTCTGCTTGCTATTAATTGACTTCCGTTTTTGAATGACTTTCTCTCCTACCTCAGGTCCATCGTAATATTCTCATCCGCGCCAACATCTATTGCACATACGATTAGTAGGTGGTTTCCCAGAGGTCGCTCATATCCACATACCTCCGAGTGTGTTGATTGGTGGCGCTCCACCTTGCTGCACCTGAGTAATAATACTCGCAGCACCTCCTGCGGCAGCCATAACGTATGTGAAGGAGTCTAACGGACTCGAACCCTCTGTATATGCAGGCGGCGGCTCACTATCGTCGTTCTTGGAAGATCCGCCTTTGGTATCGTGTGGTAAAGCGTCCTTTGTTTCTGTAACGACCTCTGTCGATGATGTCGCTTGGGATAGGAAAGTCGAGCCTACAGGCGCAACAGCGACGTAAGCCGGGGAAGAAGTCGAGGCTCCTGAGTCAGTGATGGCAGTCTTATATGCTTGGACGACTTCTGCGGTAGAAACGTAGAGGGAGGAGAAAGCCGGCGGAGAGGGTGAGGCGGCTCGAGAAGAAGATGCTTCGGAGGTTGGATATTGCGGAGGAGGGGACCGGACAAAAGTGATCTCGTCCTCGAGCTTGGAGGAGTGGGACTCAATACTCGGAGGGCGTCCAACGGTCACGGACAGGCCGTCGCTGGGATTTGGCGTGTCTGACAACGTGATGGCTAACGGGGCGGCTACACGAATGTGATTGAGCGGGTTGCCTCTCGGCTGTCTTGAATGATGCGTATGTTGTTGTTGCTGTATTTGTTGGTGGTGTTGATTGCGCAAGTCGTCGATGAACAGTCGTGGTCGGAGATCAATTGAACGTTTGTTTTTATTCGAAGGGGATTTTGGCGGCAATGGGGGTCGTTGTCGCCGAAGTTGTCGTTATTGCTTCCAGCTCCTTAAGGTTGCTTGGTAGTACCTCGCTTGTTGCTCGATCCCTACTAGCGCAAATATATCCTTGCAACGACACTGTATCATGAGAAGGTGAACAGAAAGAAGATGTAAGTACAGAACATCCGTACATGAATCCCCTTTTCAAGAGTCTTCAGTTCTGCGTTTTGCCTATAGGTCAGAATTTTCCACGGCTCTTACCCTTGAAATACATCAACTCGGCAGACATCTCAAAGTATTTCTCCCTGAGCTAATGAAATTTCCCTTACTGTTCTCGAAATTAAGGGATCTCTCTTTCTGGAACATCATTATCCTTCAAGCGTTGACCGCCAAGCCATATCCAAGAAGGAACCGAATAAGGAGTTATACCAGACTTTTGCTCGATTTATCTTTCCTTTCCCGGTTCTCAATCGAATTCTTAGAAAGCAAAACCTCATAAAAGTAATAGCTACCATCTCCACAGGCGCATGGATACATGTGCTCTATTACACATATATGCTTTCTAGGAGTTATCGAATCTGAGAGCGTGCGTGATGATTGCTAGGTGTTGCCACCCACAATTTAAATTCGATACCGTGATGATTTCGGGGTGCTTGGTTTGATTGTGATGGTGACCAACGATTCCTTCGGATGGACCAGAATCAACTACGAAGAACGCCGTGACTGAAAGGATCTTTGGTGGCAAATATATGATTTGAAAGATATTGGGTTGTAACTCAGGATGTCAACAAGAGAAGCCAGCCAAAGAGCATCTAAAAGCGAGTTAATATGTGTTAAGCTGCCCAACGAGTCATTCGAACGCACGAGGTGATTCCACCTATCTCTATTATGCGTGTCTGACAAGGATGCCCACTTTTAACAAATAACAATCGTAGAAGAGGAAAGACGGATATGGATGAATCGGCATGTTCAGTGGTGTAGTAGTTTACGTTCAAGGAGTGGGAAAAATGCAAAATGATGTAGAATAAGTCAAAGTGATAGCGAGGATTATATCGTTACACTTGAGCTGGCAGTGGAGTGTTAGGATACACATGGACGCCAATAGTAGTCTACTCCCAAAGGAAACGAATCATTATGCTTGCCATCAGAGATTCATGCTGAAATGACACAAGCTTTCACGGAGTTTCAAGAGACGCACTTATGAAGCGATCTTACCTGAATAGCCAACCTACAATGCCAACTCACCATGGTTTGTCAAACACTGCTTGTGCTCTCAAGATTATCCATCCTCACATAAACAACAGATAAGCAAGTAGAGAAGTCAATACTGAATTACTCATCATCACTATCGCCAAAGACGGCCGCAAAAACCGCCGCAGAAGCCCTCTCCCCCTCCAGCGCTTCATTCCTCTCCACATCAACAACAACCGACTCCCTATCCCCACTAGCCACGCCCTTCACCTCATCGACGTTCATCTCCATATCATCGCCCCTGCCGTCGACGCCTCCCCCCCCTCTCTTCCGCTCACTATTAACGCCATCCCAATGCATCTTCATAATATCCTCGACATCCCCCTTCTTGATCAACTCCAAATCCTTCTTCCTCCCAGCACTATCCATTTCTGCCCCAGACCCACCACCACCCTGATCATCCAGCTGCACAGTAACAGGCGGCTTGACATTGAATCGTTTACACAGCAGTCGACTTGGATAGAAATCCACCACGGATCTCGTCAACGGCCCAAACATGCCGACCTTAGCCGCCGCCTCAGCCGGATCCTCGGATTTTTCAGGCTTGTGCAACAGCTCCGTCTCATTTCTCGACGTGGCAACGGGGTTAGTAGATGCGGTCGAGGGCGCAAAACGTGTAGCCATCATGCCAGACATGGGTTTGAAGAGGTTTGCACAATTCGCGAATTCCAGCAACTCCTTCAGCCAATCATTCCGTGCCAAGTTTGGCAGCCTCGGCGGCAGGCTGGTGGTAAGACCCGCCTGATGCTCGAGGTAAGCTCGATACCGACTGCGTTTGCCCTCGTCTTCCGCATACGGCATCCACCCTGTAGTACCCCTCGATAATGCGGCAACGGCAGTTTCTTTATCAAGCGTCGGAATGCTTGCTCGCAGTTCGGCGGCCTTCTGTACGGGCGTGAGTGCGTATCCAGCTGGTATCTCGCCGAGGGCGGCGGGCAAGTTCGCGCGGCCAGAGGCAGAAGCGATGCGATCTCGGGCGGAAGAGGAGAGAAAGTCGAAGACAGATTTGCCCGGTAGAGGTGCTTCGCCGAGGAGGGCCGCGCGGGATTTCGGGTCAAGAGTCGAGGCTTTGGCGGCCTCTGCTGTAGAGAGATAGGAGGCGTCGGAACTGGTTGCGGTGGTGGGTTGTTTGGCGGATTTCCAGTCCGACGGGATGGTAGGGGGCAGGTATTTGCCGTCTGAGTTTACAATTTCTGAAAGTACGGAGTCAGCGCTCAAGACAAAACTGTCAAGTGGGAGACGGCCGTCGTGACATTTTCGAAACCCGACAGCCGCTTTTGCTAAAGCTGCTTTTTTGGATATGAAAACAGGCCGAACCGCGGCAGTGGGGTTTGCAGAGCTTCCTAGCACTTTCTTCTTCTTTTTCTTATCCCCTCCTATGGTTTTGTTGTAAGATATCCTCGGTCCTATCTCGTAAGGGTCTTCGTCGTCAGATTCAGTGTCATTTAATATGCCGATGCCAATTCCACCTCGTGCAGACTGCTTTTTGGGCTTGGGTTTCGATATTGTTCCAAATTTGTCATCGTCTTCTCCTTCTTCTTCTTCTTCATCTTCTCCCAAACGTGATTTCCCCCTTTCCTTCGAATCGTAGTCTCCAAGCCTTGCTTGACCCTCAAACCCAAGTCCTTTATGATCGTTCTTCTTTACGAAGCCGATCATGTTGGTATCCTCTGGTGCGAACAGATGCAAGGCCTCGTCAGAATTGACCCCATCTAGTCGTGCAGCTCTTCTCACTTTTGGACCAACGCCTTGTCCCTCCTTCCAGCCCATTTTCTTCAGTAACTTCACTCCCATTGTCTCACCCTGGGTCTTGAACAGTCCCATGAGGTTTCCCCGCCGCAACGTATCACCCTCTGTCGAACCCAATCCTGCAAACCCATCTGCTGTCTGCAATTCTCTGGCAGCTTCAGCCTCCGCAAGGTCCTCATCGTCCATGTAGTCTTCAGGCCGCTGTTGCGAAACTTTTGGGTCATCCTTCTTTCGATTCGCTCGCGAAGACACGAATGTCGCGGGCGTCCAGCCTTCCTTTGATCCGACAGTGTTGAAATAACTACATCAATATGGTTAGCTATGATCCAGTAGAATAAGGATTTCCATCACGCAGCATACCCAGCACTGAATCCACCGGTAAAAGCGCCATGTAGACGTTTTCTTCCCCGCTCATCGGTCACCTCCTGCTTCCAGACAGGCACATAGGAGCCGTCATCGCGTGCATCCGGATCATACGGCGGCAACGGAGTACCGTATACGACATAAGGAGAGTTCTTTGCCCGTGAGTCGGCCTCATAAAAGGCACGCGATCGTTTCGTTGCCATGACGAGACATCAAGGCTGAGGAAAGTTATCGGTTCAGCCTTGCGATGTTTGATGTTTCCATTCCTTGTGCAGGGTTCAGCGCAGAATTACATAATACACGCACAACTCTATGTTTCGGCAGAGCTATGACCTTTTTTTGTGAGAGCGAGATTTTAGTGGAATTGTGGACAGCGCTCGAACGTGGGGTTTCTGAACGAGATTCCAAGTGTCGGGAGTTTGAGCGCGACATGTGGCACACTGGCAGATCATGCGTGCTGTTTTGCTGTTTGCTGTTGAGCTTGAAGTGCTCTTTTCGGTGGAATTGAAGGTATAGATGAGGTATGGTTCATAAGTGAGTATATACCTGAACCTGAATTCATATCGTGCGTGGTGAGTAGGTAGATTTTCAACTCAGATATTTCAGGTAAATCTCAAAGTGTAATACCCTTATTCCCCTCGCTATGCCGGATGAATTATTAGTGTTGAAAAGAGCGCTTGGGGACTAAATAAGTTGGAAAGGTTAACCTTGACTTGCAAGTGTTGTTGTTCTGTTCCTCACTCACCTCACCTCCTGAAATCACACGAACTCTGAAGGCGATTTCCCTTCTTCCCTTCTTCCCTTCTTCTCAAGATCCAAGTTTGTCCTCCGTTGCGAGTTCCAGAGTTCGTATGTTTTCTAGTACTACTCAACCTTCAGAGTCACACCAAATACGACACCTCGTACTGCATGTCTTGGAGATGTAATTTGTGCCTGCTGTTCTCCATCGGGTGTGTCAGTTGGCTGGCAGGCGCACAAAGCTTCGATCACCAAATCACCCAAGAGCATGAACTCGCCTGTTGGTTTCTGATCCTTCCCCTGGTCCGAAAGCGAGGGCGAGGGGGGGGTCCCATGAAATTTCCCCAGCACAAACAGAGTGATCGATATGCATTGCATGATGAGCCGTTAGTGAAGGAGGGGAAGATTTCGTCGCCGTGATACTCCACGAGAAGGAGAACAGACAACAGTACAAGTAGGTAGGTATGTAGGTACCTAGTATTAGAAGTAATATGTCTAATGCCAGCCAACCTACTACTTACTCCTTTTTCTTCCACCTTTTCCACCTTTTTATCTTTGTCCAACTGCTAGTTGTTCATGTTCTACTTGTACAGTAGAAACCATTTAATTATCAGTGCCTCAAAGAAGACGTACGATACTTTTGGTACTTGCTCCGTAGAGGCTAACGGATGGAGTAGAGCATACAAGTGTCAAAGCCAAGTTCTGTCACCTTTGCTCTTTATGGTATGTTTCCCCCCATTCTTCCTTTTATTTGGGGGCTATTTCTTACTCTTGTTGCACTGTGAGTTGACCGTACCCAGAGAGCGAGCATGCATGCATGTGTCTCCAGTATTATGGAGTAATAGTTGCTGAAAGTAACGACTAAAGGCTGGATCTTCCGTAGAAATGAAACGCAGCAAACGTTTCATTTCATCTTTTTTTTTCTTGCGAAGATTCTTACGAGTTAGCAGAGCTGCTTGGGCAAGTTAATAAGCAGTATAATGCATCGATGATATTGTATTTTCGTTACGAGTTACTCGATTGAAGGGGTTGATCTCATTGTTCATGGTATAGTAAGACGACCGACCTACCTCTAGGCATCTAGGTTATTGCTTGATGCTCTTGAGCTGCTTCACCTTGGCTACATGACAAGTACCTGATACAATTCAGTACATACATCTGTACATACAGTACAATACTTACATCTTCACGCCCCCAATTACTCTACCAACGTGCTCCCTCTTGCTCTCACTTGGACAGTTTCTTGCCCCCAGTTTTCCGGAGAAAACGGCGAAATACGGGAGTCTTGTGTCAATTATCCAGTCCGGCTAAGCTTTGTCTGACTTCCAACGCTGATGTGGTGCTCGACTCTGGAGCTGTGGTGGTAGGCTCCAAATGATCGATTGATGAATCAGATTGCCCGAAGGTCTTTGCGACCAGCAAAAGTGTCCAATTGAACATCAGTTGTGCGATTGTTGGTCCTGCAGGGCACCATATGGATATGGATAGCTACGTTAGGTACTGTGAGAGTAAGGATTTCTGTGTATTATGGATGGATGATGGGTGATGGGTGATGGATGATGGATGATGGATGATGGATGTGATGGATGAGTGAACTGCAAGTAAGGTACTGTACATATGTACATAGTACACAGGATAACTCTACTCAAGATACACCAATCTCCTCTGCTGAGAAGTGTCCTACCACTGCCAGCCTAACGTACTTACTAAGTAAATCTCACGCCCAACATCCAACATCACGCTCTCCTTCCTTCATGTAACGAACTACCTACTACCTATTACTACTACCTACCTACCTACCTACCTACACACACTCACCTACTCACCTACTCACCTGCTCATCTACTTAGGTACACATCTACACAACGCCTTTGTCGCCTTTGTCCTGACCATACTGAACAAACAACATCAAAACAAAGTCCATATTGGCCAAAACTACTGCTGCTCCCTCTCACGATACCTCGCATTCTCTCAATAGTCCATTACACTTCTCTGAATCACTCACTTTCTCGCTGGAGCTTCTTCGACTCTGGTTCAAGCGCATCCAGCCGCGACGTACCTTTATCCAGCCTCGCTTGGTTGACTCAGGAGATTGCTTCCCAGCTATCCCAGTCGTCTCACCCACCAGGGCGATTCCGCATACGGATACCTTGCAAAGCACATCGCACAGCGATACTTGAACACTGTCGGTTCTTTACAAGAACACAATGTCAACAGCAACTTCTGTGACGCCAGCTGCTGTTCAACCTGGCGGATCAAGCCGTCGTGGGCTTCCGAGTAGGACACAATCAACATCTCAATCCACCCGAACATACCAGCCTTCCCAAGCACCTCAGCGCGCAAGGTCGACAGCGACCCGTCCTCCGCCATCCTCATCGCGACCGGCCGAAGATATCTTATCTCAGAGAGATCAAGAAACTTCCGCAGACAATAGAACCTCAACATCTCGCCGAAGTTCGAGTAGGGATCGGAGCACTCCCACTCGCTCGGATTCTCAGCGGAGCGCTCACCACCAACACCAACATACATCTTCCAGACAGACTCACGATCGCAATCCATCAGATATGTCTGCGCACGCAAACAATCAATCTGGGCCGGCGCCTGTCGTGACCCCATCCGAGACTCGTCAATCAAAGCAGGGCAGATCGAGGACCACCATTCCTGCCCAGACTGGCAATTGGATTCTGGGCAAGACTATCGGTGCGGGTAGTATGGGCAAGGTCAAGTTGGCACGACGCCCAGAAGGCGGCGAACAGGTAGGCAGAGATCGTCTTCGTCGTGCAGAATTGTGCTAACATAAAATAAAATAAATAGGTTGCGGTCAAGATCATTCCTCGTCTATCCACAGAAGAGGTTCATGGACAACAGAGCAAAGCCGATCGCGAGAGAGCTGACCATTCCAAGGAAGTTCGTACTGCACGTGAGGCTGCAATTGTCACGTTGCTAGACCACCCATACATTTGTGGCATGCGTGATGTTGTGCGCACTACTTATCATTGGTACATGCTTTTCGAGTATGTCAACGGAGGCCAGATGCTTGACTACATCATCTCGCATGGGAGACTGAAGGAGAAACAAGCTCGCAAGTTCAGCAGACAGATTGCCAGCGCCTTGGACTATTGTCATCGAAACAGCATTGTTCACAGAGATCTTAAGATCGAGAACATCCTCATTAGCAAGACTGGAGACATCAAGATCATCGACTTTGGCTTGAGCAATCTATTCTCCCCAAGAAGTCATCTGAAGACATTCTGCGGTAGTTTATACTTTGCAGCCCCCGAATTGCTTCAAGCGAAGGCCTATACAGGCCCAGAAGTTGATATCTGGAGTTTTGGCATTGTGTTGTATGTCTTGGTCTGTGGAAAGGTACCTTTTGATGATCAGAGTATGCCAGCTTTGCATGCCAAAATCAAGAAAGGAATTGTCGATTATCCAAATTGGCTTTCGGCCGGTAAGCCCTTCTAAATTTCTGCATCGTCTGGCCTGCAACTAACGTTTACCAGAATGTAAGAATCTCATCTCTAGAATGCTGGTTACCGATCCTAAGCAGCGTGCTACTCTACAAGAAATTATGGCCCATCCTTGGATGATCAAGGGGTTTGGATCAGCACCAGAAAACTACCTTCCAGCTCGCGAGCCTATTCAAATGCCATTGGATCCGGAAGTTATTCACGCCATGACAGGCTTCGATTTTGGTGCCCCCGAAGTTATCCATGCTCAATTGTCCAAAGTCATCGAGTCGGAAGATTATCAGCGTGCTGTACGTAACTTTGCAGCTGAGAGGGGAATGCAGGCGCCAAACAACGGAGAGAAGAAGCGAGGATTCGGATTCGATTTCTACAAACGCAGAAATTCGACGACAAGCCGCGATACCTTGACCATGCCCTCTAGTGAAGTTTTGAGCGTCGGTGCCGATCCTACCAATGCTTTCAGCCCGCTTATATCCGTCTACTATTTGGTCAGAGAGAAGCAGGACCGCGATCGCCAACTTGCCAACCCCGGTGCAACCTCTATGCCACGTACACCAACAGAAGCACCACTTCAGCAACAGACACCAGAACTCGCACCTCCAAAGGCCGCCCACACAAATGCCGCCGCATATGAGATGCCCGGTGAGAAGCCTACTGGTGGAAGATCTCGGCCACGTGCTCGGACTCATGGCGAAGATGAGGTTACAGATGCGATGAAGCATGTTAGAATTGCTGGTGCTCCTGCGGGCTCGCCTGCTCCACCCGAACCTCCTATTGAGCATGCGGCAAAAAAGGAGAGTACGGCGGCGGGGTTACTTCGACGATTCAGTACCCGAAAGCGTCGCGAACCCGAACGCGAGCGCATCGACAGAAGCCACCCACCACCAGTTGTCAGAGTCAATGCTCCTGGAGATGTACCTGCCACCATTAAAAAGAGCTTCAGTGTCCGCAGAAAGGATCGCTCAGGAACATCCGCCACCGATCTACGACCCGCTGTCCCTCCAAAAGATGGTCCCGGTGATATGCTCTCACCACCACGATCTGCAGATACACCAAGAACAGCAACCAAACTTGGCCGTTCCGCAAGCGTAAACTCAACTATGTCTCGCAGACCTTCCGATCGTCATGCTGTCAACGAAGCCACCCCAAGGGTCACGTATAACGATGAGCCGGTAGCAAGTGGTTCGGAGGCTGCGGCTAGTCCCCGAGCAGATAACGATGTTGAGCAGAAGACAAATCTTGCCCCTAGATCAACTGGAGGAGCAACCAGAGCCAAATCGCTTGGTCACGCTCGCCGAGAAAGTATTCAAGCAAGACGCGCAAGAAGAGAAGAAGCCCGGGAAGCAAATGTTCCAGAGGAGACAGATGGAGAACTCGCAGAGACTAGCGGTGTTTCTGCCGAGCCCGTTGAAGAAAATGCCGAGATTGTCAAACCGGTCTACCTAAAAGGCCTTTTCAGTGTTTCCACCACGTCGACGAAGCCTGTTTCTGTCATCCGTGCCGATATCATCCGTGTGCTTAGGCAACTTGGTGTTGAATATACCGAAGTTCGTGGAGGCTTCAGCTGTCGTCATGTACCAAGCATTGATCTCAATAGAATTGTCGACAACGGCCCTCCCAGTCCGCAGGCCGGATCTGGTTTTGGCCAAACCCAATCCCATCGACGAAAGATCAGCTTTGGTGGTTTAATGGGTGGAAATGAGCGTGATCGTGAAGACTTCAGGGAGTCGGAAAAGACTCCACATACTCCAAAAACCCCACGGAGAAGCACTGCCGACAGAGACAGAGCTGATAGAAGTTACACCAATTCGGATGCTTCTGATGAGAGTATCACTCGCGATCATAGCAGACGTCCCGCCGCCGGAGAAACCACTACTCATGTACAGAGTGACCTTGGTGGCAGCATGATACTCAATTTTGAGATTTACATTGTCAAAGTCCCATTACTTGCTATTCATGGTATTCAATTTAAGAGATTGGCAGGCGGTACTTGGCAGTACAAGGGTATGGCAGAGGCTATTTTACGAGAACTGAAGCTTTGATTTTCGTCTCCTTTTTTGAAGTTTGGATTTTCTTCCTACGATGGATGAGATGGCTTGCAACCTTCACGAAGGATTCAGTGGGCGTAATGCAGTATTAGCGACTGCTGTCTTTCTACGAGTCTCCTTTGTTACCATTCAAGGCATCGAAATGCACATGTTCTTCCTGTTGGCATCTTGGACCTCCTGCGACATTGTTTGTAATGATTGAGTCTGACCTCCTTTTCTTCTTCTTCTTCTTCTTCTTCTTCTTCCTTCCCTTCTTTCTCGTTGTTTGGAGTGAAATTCAGCGTAGGCGCTTTCTGTCATAGGATAGATTTTCCTTGAGCTTGAGGAAAACACGAATGGAATGCATTTACTTAATTATCAAAAGGTCCCATTGATGTCCCTACCATGAAACTGACTGTAATGTATGTTGTGTATTGAATAGATAAATGAATGTCTTTGTGATCCGGGCGTTGTGGCAGGTGTGTGCTCAAAGCTCAGACTTTGACGATCTGAAAGACCTTGCGACTAGATCATGGATGCTTCCATGTTTGAGATGCAGAAAGTCCTTCCATGTAGTTCCCATTTTGGCTGACTGTCCTTTGCTCATGGCGATTTTCAAGATATTGCCAATTCAGGATACGTGATGAATCCCATGGACGTCTCCTGCATGTTCAGTGTTAACCGTTGCACTTTTCTCTGTCACTGTTGTAGGGTAAGGTAGGCAGGTATTAATAGTTTCTGCCATCTAGGTCTTCCTTATGCGGTACATGCCAAAGTGCTGTAACGATTGACTGTGACTGTGAGGTTGCAGCGTTCGGCCATTAGCCATTAGCCATTAGCCATTAGCGCAATATCGTCGAATCAGATCGCACACTCGCACACTCGCACACACCGAAGCGGCTACACCCATCCATACGTCGTTCTTCCGTACTTGACCGCTCTCTCTTCCTCCCCGCATTCAACCTACAAGAGCTCAAGCTATCTAGTCCTCACTCATATTGCGCCTCTCTCCACGACTGACATACATCGCAATCCTACTGTCGCACATCTCTCACCTTGCGACATCATCTCCGTCTACCTACAAGACCACCTTACTTCCCAGATAGGTTGACCAACGAGTGCGCCTCGCTGGCAATCAATTACTACACAACCATGCTGCAAGGGCAGCACGTTTTCTCGCACCAGCACCAGTATCCGCAGGCAGAGCAATCATGGATGCACCAGCAGACTCACAACCATCATGCTCAGCAGGCCGCTGCTGCCGCTGCTTCTGCCGCTCAACAGCAGCATTACAACCGTATCGCCGCAAGCCATAATGCTTCGAACCCCACCTTGACCTCTGCCCACTCTCAGGACTCCGGAATCATGGATGGCGTCACCGAGGAGAACAGGAGGATACTGGGCTTCGTGTCGGACCTGTTGGATGTTGATGCTAGAGAGTCGGCGTTGCTGGAACTGAGCAAAAAGAGAGAGCAGGTCCCTGAGTTGGCACTCATCCTCTGGCATTCCTTTGGTATGCACTTCTTTGCTCGCTCACTTGACTCATCAGATTTACTAATGGCTGGCCTTGTAGGTGTCATGACTTCTCTCCTCCAGGAGATCATCTCAGTCTACACTCTCCTCAATCCATCGCAGCTTACCGCGGCAGCTTCCAACCGCGTATGTAATGCGCTTGCTTTGCTGCAGTGTGTGGCTTCGCACAATGAGACCCGAGCTCTTTTCCTTCATGGTAAGCCACCCCAGATATCGAAGATGAGGCTCTTCTGACATCGTATAGCTCACATCCCGCTGTTCCTCTACCCGTTCCTCAACACAACCTCCAAGTCGCGCCCCTTTGAATACCTCCGACTTACATCTCTCGGTGTCATTGGAGCCCTAGTCAAGAACGACTCTTCAGATGTCATCAACTTCCTCCTCACCACTGAGATCATCCCCCTGTGTCTCCGCATCATGGAAACAGGCTCAGAGCTCAGCAAGACGGTGGCTATCTTCATTGTGCAGAAGATCCTTCTCGACGACCATGGCCTCAACTACATCTGCGCCACCTACGAGCGCTTCTATGCTGTCGGCACCGTCCTCAGCAACATGGTGACCCAGCTTGTTGAACAACAAACTGCCCGTCTTCTTAAGCACGTTGTACGCTGCTTCTTGAGGTATGTTGAGAAAGCCCACTACTCAAAAACACACGCTGACAAAACAGACTGAGCGATAATGCCCGCGCAAGAGAGGCCCTTCGCCAATGCCTACCCGAACCCCTCCGCGATGCCACCTTTTCTTCCGTCCTCCGTGACGACGCTGCCACGAAGCGATGCCTTGCCCAGCTCCTCATAAACCTCTCGGACAATGTCGTTGAATCAAATCACCAGGGCATGTAAAGTGGCACTGCACAGCTAGCTAGTCCCTCTTTACCGCGAATAAACGACCGACGATTTCTGCTTTCCAACACGAATATGTACTATATCCTACACGCGAAATGCATGGCGATGATGATGGCGAAGAAAATATCACAGAATTATAAAATCACAAAAAATAAAGAATCAAAAGCGAAGAGGGGTTTGGTGGGCATGAGGAGCGAAGGTTACAGTTTGTTTTTTTCCAATGCTTCCATGACGAGGTTTTGCATAGATGAGAGCGATACCCTGGTCTGGTTTGTTTCTTTACAAGCGATGAGAGGATGCTATGCGGTTTGCGGGTGACTACACCTTGGATTCACGATCCCTGACGGGGTTTGTTTTCTGCCTGGATGGTCTGGCGGTCGTGTAATCGACGGGTGTCTCGCAACGGCTGCTGAGCTTATCGACAAAAGCATCGCAAGGGGTTGGGTTTCTCGGTTGGTTGGGTGGGATGGGATACGGTGTTGTGTCTGCTAGGGCTTTGATTTATTGGCTGCTGTTTTTTTCACTTTGTTCTCGAGGTGAGATTGAGGGGGGTGGGCGGGCGAGATGGAGGCTGGGGGTTAGTGGAGATGGCTGGACATGTATGGCGGTGATGAAAGCTAGATGAGGAGAACGGGTGATCTTTGTTGCGGCGGAAAAGAAATGTCATTTATGGAGTGCATGGTTTTCAGCTTTGGGCTTTTCACCTACCTACCTACTTTCTTTCACTTTCTTTCCCTTTCCTTCTTTTTTCTTCTTCTTCTGCCTTCTTTCTGCGTTTTCCTTTTCCTTCCCCCCCCTTTCTCTTTCCTTCTTTTCCTTGAAATTGTCGCGGGTTGAGGGGTCTGTCCTCGTCCCGTCTCCTCTTGAATGCCATTTTCCTTTCCGATGCATGGGCGGTTGGCGTTGGGGCGATGGGGGGTTGCTTGAGGCTGGCCGGGAAGGAGAGGCGGGCTTGGCTTGACTTGACTGTCTGTTCTTGAGAATGGGTGTGTGTAAGATATGGATTCAGAATAGATGGGTTCTTTACTTGTGGTCCATGACTCGTGCTTTGTGATTCGTGGCTTATGTTTGGCATGCAGAGATTGCTGTGTGGATGCTGTGAAGTGGGATTTTATGTGAACGGGACTGTTCGACGTGATGAGAAAGGAGGTAGGTCACTCGGGATGGGACTTTTCAGGGGCTCTTGGTCCTCGAGGGTCGGTCGCTTGTGGTAACTGTCGAAAGGCGTTTTCCTCCACGAGGCATCGGGGAACTGCTGCTTTGTCTCAAGACGTCGGGTATGGAATCTACGCTCGAGTACAGCTTCCTCTGATCGAGATGTCCGCATATCTTCTTCAAGCATCAATCACTCAATCACGCAATCCTCAACTCCAAAGAAATATCTATCCATCTACTCGTCAAGCACGTGCAGTTGTGACCCCGGCATCCAAGAGCCCCCCAACCCCCACGAGCTCAAGCGCCGAGTCCCATCCCGTGTCCGGAGAGTCTATCCTTCTCGCCCGCATAACAGAGCCCCCTCCTCAGAAGATCGTACCATCCGGCGGCCCGATCGTGATGCTTACGGGAACCCGGTGGGCGCTTTCGCTACTTGTAGACAGTCGTGTTCGTGGGTGGTGAGCTGCTCTTGGTATCCACTTGCGACATCTCTGCTCTTGTGTTTCGCGCTTGGATTGCTTGCTTTTGTTCCTGCGTAGGTGCGGTGTGTTGGGCGTGTGGTTGCTTAGTCGCTGCAATGATGTCTAAGGTCTTGAGTCTATAAGTCTACTCTGGATAGGGAATTTAGTTGTGATCTCCGTGCTCGTGTCATGCTGCTTGTTTGGATACGGTGTACATGTGTGTTAGACGGCCAGCGTGCTACTGTGAGGTATGGATATAGGAATATACGATTCGGATATGTCGAATCATGGGAGGCGTGATATTGCATACACATGAATAAGATACCAACCTGCTGTTGGAGTGGGTGGAGATAGCTACTGAACACAACCAAAGTCCATTCGCATCCCTGACATATCCGCTGTGCTCGTGGGTGAGGTCTCATGCCATGCCGCCCGGCGCTGGTCATATCAGCCTGGAATCATGTGTGTTTTGAAAAGTTTCTCGATCCATCGCAGCCTCTCGGCTATCCCTTTCAGCGAGTCGATACCACCCTGCCCGGAATAGCGGCGTGCATTTGAACATGTCAGCTCGATCTCTCTTGCGTTGATGAGCTGCCACTCTGCTTCAGTCCGCGAGGACATCAGCTTGAATGACGGACAAGCTTGGCACTACTACTCGATGCTGGACCTGTCTCATAGGCACGATACATGAACCCACAAGCTACAGCGCCATCAGAGCAACGCATCTCGAGATAGCGCATATGCACAGAACACCACCAGCCGTTGCAGCGCGAAGAATCGTGATGGACGTTATCATTCCCGTTCTCGCTGTCATTGTCTTGTCATTGTCATTGTCGTTGTCGTTGTGGCTGTGGCTGTCGTTGGTGCTCGTAAATACTCCGTGGGCATTCCCGTGTGGCTAATCAGTAATCACCGTCGGCGCGCGCT
Organism: Xenosphaeropsis pyriputrescens; assembly: GCA_022609375.1. Taxonomy (NCBI): domain Eukaryota; kingdom Fungi; phylum Ascomycota; class Leotiomycetes; order Phacidiales; family Phacidiaceae; genus Xenosphaeropsis; species Xenosphaeropsis pyriputrescens. The sequence continues at coordinate 54,411 of JAGKQE010000099.1, read as the reverse complement.
GCCCTGCGACCGAGCTCCCTTGGCTTCCCTCCGCTTCCCTCGCGCTGTACATAGCGGCGGCCGTTGGCACCAGTGGGTGGGCTAGGTGCGCCCAAGGGCCGTGGAAGTGGAAATGGAAATGTAAATGTAAATGAAAATTTGGCAGGTGGGAGTTTGGGGTTCGGAATGGAGCGATGGGTGGGGATGTCTACATATTCATACTAGTAGTTGAGTACCTCTTGATCGATTGATTTGATTGTTGATTTGGTTATTAATTAAACTGGGGGATCCTTTCCTTTCTCCTTCTTATTGTTTTGCTTTGCTTTGCTTTGTTTTGTTTTGTTTTGTTTTGTTTATTAGTTAGTGTTGGGGATTCGCTGTGCATATATGAGTAGAGTATGTCTTTGTATGAGGCGTGGCAAAGGTCGCAAGTCTCTCTCGGTGTCGCACTTGACTTCCGAAGCCTTGGTTAGTCCCTGCTGACTTCCATGTGGCAACATGTCATTGTGACTGTATTAGGGTTATTGGAGGAGGGGCAAACTATGGATGAACGTACATATCGATGGGATGATGTGCGTGAGGGGGGATGGAGATGGGGATGGGGATGGGGATGGGGATGGAAGATGAGATAGGATGGGATGGGATTTGGATCACTGAACTTGATCGGCATCATTGTCACTGACATTGTCATCATCATCATCATGCAGTCTTTTGTCGCTTGTTGCTTGTCTCTTGTTCTTTTGTCTCTCATCTCTCATCTCTCATCTCTTGTCCCTTGTCTCTTGCCTCAACTCTATACTCGACTCTTGGACTATAGGCTCAATGGTATGCTTGAGTTGAAGGGGTTGATGTTGAATTGAATTGACCATGTCTGATCTGATCTGATCTACTTTGTGTGAGAGATCTATTTTATCCGCCGACAAGGTACATACTTGGTCGTCAGGGGTACTTGGAATAGTATTCCATAAGGTACGATTCATAGTCCATATTCTAAATGAAGTACTATGTACATACTTACATATGTATACATCAATAACCGTTCATATTTACACCCATGTTCGTATATACTCATGTCATATCCATACCTGACTTATCATCATTGTTGATTCGGTTGCTCGGTTATCTTCTTGAGACTGAACAATTTGCAGGACAGCTTGAGGTAGGGGTAGGGGGCGAGAGCAGGTGAAGTGGAAGTAGCATCAATAAAGGCATCATCATCGAAGTAGAGCGGTGCATATGTGTTATATATGTGTTATATATGTATATATATGTATATATTATGTATGTATGAAGTAATTAGAATAATCCCTTCATACTTTGTAGAATACTTGGTAGTTATCATACCATGGTACATGCCATACCACACCAAATGCACATGCTCGCCTCAACCTCCAACCTCAATAGCAGTAGTTACTTGCGCTTCTTCATACAAAATATTGGCTTTAATCATCCATCACCATTCATCATCACCATCATCACCATCATCACTACCATCATCATCATCATCACAACCATATTCATATTCATATTCATAATCATGATCATGATCAAAAACGGAAAACAACCCAAATCAAATCACTATACGACTATCAATCATTATCCTCACTTCATACTTGATTCATTGACATTACCTGCGCACATCAGATAATCAACCTCTCTCCTCTCTCCTCTCTCCACTCTCCTCTCTCCTCTCTCTTCTCCTCCCCCCTCCTCCTCTCTCCCCCCCCTCAGTCCCCTGTGTCCAGATCCAAGGCTTTGTAATTACGCTCACCTTTTAAACTTTATCAGCCACAACCAAGCAAAAATCCTCGTGCTCGCGCTCGTGCTCTCTCTTCGTCCACAAGACACCACATATACATACTCCTAAAATAAACACCCAGCTCACTCTCTACTCTTTTTACTCTCTTTACTCTCTCTGCTCTCCCTCTCTCTCTGCTCTCCCTCTCTCCCTCTCTCCCTCTCTCCCTCTCTCCCTCTCTCTCCTGCATAAAGCTGCCATGGGAGCATCACGGGCGAGATGGAAAGATCCCACCGACAACAGCACTTCGGCGACAGTGCCAATCATCACCCAAGAGATCATGTCCTGACGACGAACTTTGCCCCCGTCGCAATGCCATCGCTCTCACAACTCAATGCCCGCCAGAACCCGTCGTCCTACAATCTAAGCCGCCAGTCCAATAACGTCCAAGCACACGCCCAGTCCCAGTCCCAGTCCCAGTCTCAACCCAAGTCCCAGTCCCAGTCCCAGGCCCACGCCCACGCCTACGCCCACGCCCATGCTCATGTCCAAGTCCAACCACAGAATCAACTTGGTCGTGAGAGACCTAGTTCAACGACTAGTGGCCGCGCGACTCTCTCACACCCTCCCCGCACTTATGAATCCTCTGATCCTTCCTACAACTCACATCCAAGTCAGTACACAAGAAATGAAGAGATGGATCTCATGACCACCTGGGGCCGATCCGCCAACGTGCCTTATATGCAGGATGCCTATGCCCATGCCACGGCGACTACTCAGCTCACCGCTATGGCACAGCATCTCCAAGTCCCAATGAGCATCCTCTCTGCCGAGACTTACCATCCGGCAGCACCGGACGGAGTACAACCCTCAAGGCCCAGACAGCAATCTAATTCACAGCGCTCGAGGAGTTCGAATATCGAAGGTGGCGTTCAGGGTCAGGCTATGCAAAATTGGGGGTTGGCGAGGGTCAATGAGAGCGAAACCAGTTCAAACGCAAAACCACGGAAGAGAAAAGCATCCGCCGAGGGCGGGGGAAAGGGGAAGAAGAAAAAACAGAAGGTTGAGACCTTGAGTGATGATGATGAGGCAAAGAAGTCAAGAGGAAGACCGCGCTTGGATCCCAAAGATGAGACCGCTGCAGACGTAAGGACTCGGTCACCCTGTCCTTTGATGACCCGATGTTGACGATGAATAGCGACGACGAACTCAAATTCGTATGGCCCAACGAGCCTACCGTCACCGTAAGGAAACTACTATATCAACATTGGAGGCTCAAGTGCAAGACTTGAAGGGTACTAATGAGGAGATGAATAACATATTTACCAATCTATACGACATGGCCGTCAAAAACGGTCTACTGCAACGAGAGCCTGATTTTGGACAACAATTGAAATCGGCCACAGAGAAGTTCTACACGCTTGTGCAGACTGCTTCTATCGATACTGAGCAGAAGGACGATGGACCTGTTGCTTCTGGGTCTCGGCACTCGTCAATGATTGATGAAAAGCCCTTCGCGACTCATAATGCAGAGTCTGAAAATCTAGATCAGATGAAAAACGTCCCGCAGTCTGCCACAACTAGTAGTGCATGGGGGTACCAAATGTCGGGGCCTCAAATCGGACAGGAAACTACGGACTATGCCATGCCCTTCGATAGTCAACCGTATATACATGAACAGCAGCACAACAATTTGACGGTAATCACCCGTGCGACCGAAGACAACGCCAGTCTAATTTGGGACTTACCACAAATATATGACCAGGAAAATCAAGATAACAACCTCACGGTGATAACTCGTGCGACGGAAGATAACGCCAGTTTCCCATTTGACTTCTGGCCGGACACGCAGTCTTTCAACGCCGACATCCCCCCTTTGCAAGACTACTCCGACTTTCTGCCCTCACAATCTTTGCCTCTCCCAAGCTCACATGCCTACAGCGAGGCATCCTTTTCTCGTCGTCTTCACCGCACAGCGATCGAGACAGCCGTGAGCCTCATCACCATGCCATCGCCGCCTCCCAACCGTTACAACGAAGTCTTTGGCTTCTGCTTGCGCTTCGAGACCAAGTTCGCCATCGAGCTCCGCCTACGAGCGTGCCTCGAGCGCAGTCAAAAGGAATCAATCCACACTTGGGGCGCGCCCTTCGTGCACCTCGGCGGTGCAGGCACTCACTACCCTGTTGACCCAATCGAGATGTCATCCTCCTCGATGCCAAAGTTCCGCACTGGTCTCTCCATGGGCCCTTTTGCTGCCAACGTCACCGACGTGCGCGATCAGTTTATTACCGAAGACTTACAAATCACGTTGCCCGGATTTCAAGGCTCGTTTTTTGACGCCAATGATGTCGACGGCTATCTTCGTGGTAAAGGAATCGAGATCTGTCCTGACTCCGAGTTTGTGGAAGTCGATGTCGATGCTGTGGCCGAATTTGACGACTATTACTCGGCAAGCAATTCATCGGATGAAAGTCTCTTCATGCCCCGTACTCCATCAGCCCATCGGCAGGAAACTTCCATTCAGGGCTTCTTCGATGCCATCACCTCGAGCCACGCCAACCAATCACACATCTCGCATTCTATCCCGTCTTCCCAGCCTTCCCACACCTCCGACACTGGGAAAGATAACATGCTCGCCTTCGACTCCACGACTATGAGCACGCAGATAACAAACTCGATGAGCACTTGCGGGCCTGGGAATGCGAGCGCTCTTACGGCATCCTATTTCCGCGACGACTTCGACTGGTCGTTCCAGAAGGACGTGCTCGATTTGACGGCAACGAACCAAGAATTCGGCATGCATCGCAAGAAGAGGACCCTGAAATTGGCTGTCGAAACGCTCATGCAGGCCATCATGCGCGGCGCGCTCTGTCTTGGCCGTGCGCCGGGCTTTAGACCGGCTGATGTGGACTATGCTATTCGGGTGTCTGTGCGGGATGCGAGAGCGAGGGAGTTGGGTTCATAGGTGTGATGGGTTGATGGGACTGTACGATATGGGAGGATTAGAAGGGAGGGCGAGGGAATAAGCGGAGGTGTATATGTTCTCTTTTACTTGTTTATATTTAGCGTGGGTGGATAGCATTTCAGATTTGGGCGGACGTTTTTGGTGGTGGTTTAGAGCAGTGGATATCCTTGGGTGGTCATTACAGTCTTTGAAGAAAGTTTACTTTGTCGATATTGGTAGGTGGGAGTTCGAGGAGTGGATATCCGATGGGTTGTGGTGTTTGGGGTTCAATGTGGTTGCATTGCATTATGGCAAAGGCATAAGCACAGATATGAACATCTATAAGCTTGCTTGGTCGCTTGGGTTATAGTAGATATTTAATTCAAGAACCTTCGACTTGATCTTGATGGAGTGGTTTCGGCTGTGATTTTGAGGGCTGGTAAGGGGGGGATATTGCTCGTCTGGGTTGAGCTATGAGTTGTTGGGATATGCCTGGCTTGTAGGCAAATTTGGAGTGAAACTTGATAAGATCATAGTCGATATCACCAATCCCAGAGCAAGCCACAGTCATCGAGCTCACTGGGAGAGAAAGGACAGTCTACTCCGTAAAGCCGCAACCCAGGTACATCTACACGTGCCCAGCCTACTAACGCCCATAGCTAATGCTACAACACAAGTGATTTGCATTGCAGACCACAAGTGAAATCTACAATTGAAACATATCTCAACAGCACCAGACTCTGCAGCCATACTGATCTCGACACTACCTAGGTACTTACCATATCCATCCTTCAGGTCATGCACCAGTTGACAACCATATGAAAAGAAGCGCCTGTCCAAGAAAATCCCTTTCAAGAGCTGCTGTTCCCAACTACGAGAAGAGAAGCAACCCCGCAATTAGTCTTCCTTGCCTAGGTATGTATATACCAAAGAACTCGCCTCGAGGATTCCTCACCCCTATCTGAACCTGCTCCCTCAGAGTCTCGCGCCAATATCCTCTCCCAAGTTTCCTGCAATCCACAAAGCCTCGATTCGACTCGACTCGGCTCGGCTCGCGCAATGTACGTCCCATCCATTTCCCAGAAGAACTTGCTCTTGCTGGATTTTCCATGGGGATGGGTGTGGGTTGGCTGCGGGGGATGTGAATCGTGGTGATGGCAATGATTCTAGAGATGGTGTATACAGCATCTGACTATTTGGACAGGTGTATCAGATGTGCTTTGGTAACAGGGGTAAATAATAGTAACAACTCAACATTATACATTGGTCTAGCATGAATTGGTCACGGAGACGATAGAAGTAGGTCTACTGTATATACATTGCCTGAATGAAGGTTTGGGCTTTTTGATTTTCTCGACGGAGTAGCATATTAGATTTACGATTGTTTATAAATAGTGATGGCAATCAGGCAATAGGGAGAAGTTGAACTTGTTTTTCGTTGACTCCCATCACTGAAGAAAGGAGGGAACACCATTTCAAGACCCCTTTCTTTTCATACATACGTATGTGAAAATTCTACACTATTATAGGACCTACGTCTTGCTCTTGGATAAGCAGGTATATTATGCCGTGGCTGTTGTCACACGAAGTCTACAGCCTGCATTATACTCGTCAAACACAATACAAAATCGCCATGAAAGCCAAGAGGAACCAATTCAGGAGCATCATAAATAGTATATATAATAAACATGCCAACGTGCTCTATCCTTGCCTACAACAAACTCTCAAAAGCATCCAATCCACTTTTCTTCTGTCCATTCTGCTGCATTCCCATACCCATACCCATTCCCATTCCCATTCCCATATTGTTCTGCTGCATCGCTCCAAATCCATTGTTCTGCTGCGGCGCAGACTGGAAGCCACCAAATGTGGAGTTTTGCGTCGACGGAGGATTGGAGAATGCAGAAGGCTGCGAAGGTGCACTTTGGAACGCAGAATAGGAAGAGGTGGAAGGCTGTGAAGGAGTTTGAAAAGCGGAGTATGAGGGCGCGGAAGGAGGTGGTGGGAGAGAGAAGGAGCTTGAATTCGAAGTTGGCATTGATGGACGATTCAGAGACATAGACCCCATTGTATTAGTCATGGAGTTCTGCATTCCCCCAAAGGCTGAGGATCCGGTGTTTGCACTTGTCATGTTGCCGAATGCGGATGTATTGTTGGTTGTAACGGGTGGAGTGGATACCGTCGAGCCCCACGGGTTTGCAGTAGCAGCTCCCCAGTTCAAAGATGCGTTTTGTGCTGGTCTAGTCTGTGGTGGAGGAGAAAAGGTTGAAGCAGGTTGCAAAGGCTTTGAGAACTGCGTTGTTGAAGGTGTAAGCGCACCGAAGCTTGATAAATCAGGAGTAACGGTCCTGGAGGCTTGTGATGGCTGTGATTTCAGGGTGGTCACTGGAGGTGGCTGGTAGGCAGGTGTAGTAGGACTGGGTGTAGACCATGAAAAAGCAGCCGGTTTCGATGCTGTTGAGCTGATGCTTTGTTGTCTTCTTGGATTTGCAGCCGTGGTATCCCAGCCTGCATCCATGGGATTGGTTGAGGTAGAGCCTGTCCCATTAGTGCCTTTCACTAGGCGCTCGAAATCGTCATCTGCATTATCAGCGCCATTTGGAGTCGCGAAACCAGAAACGCCTTCGAACGACATGAAGTCATCGTTTCGTTGGGCCTTACTACCACGACTTGTTCCTTGAAGCTCTTGAAGGGCTTTTGTGTGTTCCTCTTCGACACGAGATGAGAGGGTTTTGATAAGAGTCATGAAGGACTGGAATTGTTTGAGATCGAGAAGTGGACCAAGAGCCATAGTCCACAAAATCGGTAGTACATCTGATGCCACGAATTCTCGATCCGCTACAATGCCAACCCTTCTCAAGACATTGAGAGCAGCAACCATGACTGCGGGCTCTTTCGTCTTGATCGCTCTGATGAGTGGGACAATCTTCTCCTGCATTGTATATTTATCCAAGGCGCTAGAACTGCTCGTCTTTCTGGCGACCATCATACCATTCAAGTCGTCGTCTGCACTAGGATCGGCTGAACCTCCACACAGAATAACAAATGCTTCGAGACCTCGTACTTTGATACCTAAACTACTCGTCTTGCTGAAAACTGTAGCTATGACCGGGAAAAGCTCGTTCTTGATTGTGCTGAAGTCAAGAATTGGTAAGGCAATAGGTAAACTTCTAAGAGCTGAATCAACGAGCGAGTGGGTTGGCGACTCGATGGCAATGTGAATTATAGGAAGAATGTCTGCATGAATAAGTATGTGTAATATCGGTCGCTTTGTTAGAGACGTGAAACTCACCATCTTTGAATTCTTTTCCTGAACAGTTTCCAGCAATGTTGGTCATGTTATTCAACACCACCATCAATCCAGCCTCTTTTTCAGGATCACGATCAGCACTTGGACCCTTGTAGCCCTGGACGAATATCTCCCTCAATCTGGGTATTATTTTCTCGGAGAAACATCTGGGACCGGAAGGTAAAGCCTTCACTATGTTGAAGATGTTCTGTAGAACCAAGAACAATAACGCTCGATCTTTCATTTCTTCCAAGAGAGCGGGAAGAACTTTCTTTTCCAACACAGAATTGGGGAACGAGGGTAACACACGACTAAGACCCCGCATGAATTGCGACTTTTCACTCGGAGTTTTGGCCGGCAAGGAATCCAGAAAGCGAATTGTCGATACGAGAACATTGTCAAAGTATGCGCTTTGTTGGAATTCCATAGCAGTCATTCGTTGTGCAGGTCGTCGAGTGATCAGCCTTGGCAATACCGAGCTTACAAGATCTTTCGGTAATGGCCGAGTCGACAAGAACGAATTGCTCGAGGATGGGGTGGACGATGACGAGGTGAACAATCGCTTGTAGGCACTAGTACTGCCATTTGCTTGTAAAGGCGATATGTGAGGAGAATTATATAAAGCAACAATAATGAGGCCGAGGGAAAAGAGATCTGCCGATACATTCAGGTTATTGTCCATGACAAAATCAGGAGATGTATAATCGAGATTCAGCTGCACAGATCTCGGTAATCGTGGATCGAGATTAAGCACTTCGGAGAGTGATATTGGGCTTATTGAAGTTGGCTTTGTGGAATTCTCTGCAGGACTTGCAAAACTGAGACCACTAAGCTTCCAGTCACTCTATTCTGGATTAGCATCTCATCTACAGGCATGATAGAAGATTATACCTTAGCATTGACAAATACAGCATCTGGTGTAAGATTTCCATGCACCAGTCCTGCATTCTCATGTAAAAACTCTAGAGCCTTGGAGATCTGCAACAGTCCCTTCTGTATCTCGAGCTCGTCGATATCGATCTCTTTTCGCCGTCGACTGGATACACTTCCTCGTCCTCCAGCTATCTCTTCGGCATCTTTCTCCTGCAACAAACCTGTCAGAGAAGCCGTGACTGCCTCCGTTGCGAACTGCAATCCTCCACTCCTAGTCTCCTCTAATGGTTCCACAAGCTCCAGAATACTGGGATGCCGTAGCCTGGCCAGCGAACTGGCTTCCTTCTTCAGACGTTCCACCACTTCCTCATGAGCCTTCTTCAATCCTGAATTACTCGACTTTCCAAAGGAACTGTTGTTGGAGTTGGCTTCAAGCGATTTGCGCTCAAAGACAAAGATCGAAGCGGCTTTGCCGGTGGATTTCTTTTTGGCATCGTAAATCTTCCAGGGACCAGACGTGGAGCTGGGAGATGCCGAGATGGTGTAATTAGAGTTGATGTTCGAGGTGAACGATTTCAAGGCCGACGAAAACATCTTGGACCCCTTCGATGGCTCAAGGCTGAAGATGCGCGCATCTGTTCCGGAGAGCTGTCCTCAATATTATCCTTGCAAATATTCCTAATTTCAATACTCAAATGCACCGTAATTTCGTATCAAAATAGAGACAGATTCGACAAAAGTCGCGAGGCTGTTGACAAGAGTTGACTGAGTTTCGTATCGTGTTTACATTACCTATGTCCTGACTGATATTGGTAATTCGGGGATTGTGATGAGTGAGGGTAATCCAATTATGGCCTAGTTGGGGATCGTACCTGTCAGCCTTGCGAGCGATTTCGGTGATAGCGGTCACAGCACTCTACCTTAATTATTTTGATGACTCAACCCCCATTTATATCCTACTCCATCTGAATCCCTTCACCTCCTCCCAATCTATATACTACTCATAACCTCTCTTGGGTCAATTGACCCGTACAGCCATCATGTTGCGCCAATTCCTCTCCAGACCCGCGCGAGCGATCAAAGCCAATACCCCATCCACGAAATTATTGGCAGCAAGATTATATAGCACCGCGACCTCATTGCCAGATATCGATGCTTCGAAGTTGACTATCACTAAGACGACTACTCCAAAGCAAATATTGCCAGCAGAGGAGCTGGTTTTTGGAAGGACATTTACTGGTATGGAAGTACATCAGATACGACAAAAGACCACCATCTCATATTGTCTGTAGATCATATGCTCGCAATTGAATGGACAGCTTCGGAAGGATGTAGGGACTCTCTATTCTGCTCTTGAAATCCAAATCTAATGAGCTATTAGGGATGGCACCAAAGATCACGCCATACCAGAACCTCTCTCTTGATCCAGCAACATGTGTCTTCCACTACGCCTTCGAATGTTTTGAGGGAATGAAGGCTTACAAAGACAAGGACGGCAAAGTGCGTCTCTTCAGACCAGATAAGAACATGGCAAGAATGAACGCCTCATCTGCACGAATTGCGCTTCCGGGTTTCGATGGTGAGCAGTTCATACAATTGATCGCCAAATTCGCAGCTCTCGAAGAACGGTTCATTCCACAAACCAAGGGATATTCATTGTACCTGCGACCAACCATGATTGGTACCCAGAGAACTCTCGGTGTAGGACCACCAGGATCCGCCCTGCTTTACGTTATTGCATCCCCAGTCGGTCCATACTACCCAACTGGATTTAAAGCTGTTTCGCTTGAAGCCACCGATTACGCTGTGCGCGCATGGCCTGGAGGTGTTGGTGACAAGAAACTTGGAGCCAACTACGCGCCATGCATTGTCCCACAACTTGAAGCTGCTAAGCGCGGATTCCACCAAAACCTTTGGTTGTTCGGTGAGGAGGAGTTCTGCACGGAGGTCGGAACCATGAATTTTTTCGTTGCTATGGTTAATAAGACGACTGGCAAGAAGGAGCTCATCACTGCTCCTTTGGATGGTACTATTCTCGGGGGGGTCACTCGCGATTCCATCTTGAGTCTTGCGCGCGAGAAATTGGTACCACAGGGATGGACCATTACCGAGAGAAAATACACTATGTTCGAGTTGGATGCAGCTGCTAAGGAGGGTAGATTATTGGAGGCATTCGGATCAGGCACAGCTGCTGTTGTCAGTCCTGTAAGAAAAATCAGCTGGAAGGGCAAATTGGTAGAGTGTGGGTTGAGAGAGGACCAGGAGGCTGGAGAGATCGCTAGCAAGATGTTGAGCTGGATTGAGGCCAGACAATACGGTGATGATGAACATCCATGGAGTGTTGTCGTTTCATAAGCGTGGAAAATTATATAGATTGCATTGCGTGGGGTTGCTTTAAAATATCACGTCTTCACAGATGAATGAGTTTAGATAATGTACCGTACTGTATTGTCACTTGAGACATCAGTAGCGAGTGTAAAGACTGTATTCCCCAGACAGATTACCCTTGTCCCAGCCATAAAGTTTTGAATACAATCTCTCCCCAACCGCAGATCATGAGAAGTCAATTGGAGGATCTGCAAACTGATCAGCGAAGAAATGGTGGGTCAGGGAGCAATCCCATAAAAAAGTGTACCAATTACCTAAAACCGCAACAAAAATCATAAGGACTCGACTCACACAACGTCATTTCACAATTTTACGGCAGCCGATTCTCATGTCCTCCTGTGGCAGCGATATCAAAACAACCTCAAGCAGTATATTCTGGCACAAAGGACCCCTTTTCACAGTCTCATTAAACACATCACCTAGCATCGCTCAACTCCAGAATGTCTCCCAACCCACTAACAACCCACCTCCTAACCACGGCCCCAAACCCCTACAAAACCGCAACCCAACACCCCTTCTTGCACCTCGCCGGCACGGGCACCCTCCCCAAACACACCCTGCAGTCCTGGCTGGGCCGCGATCGTCTCTACACACAATCCTACATCCGCTTCGCCTCCAGCCTGCTCTCGCACATCACGCTCCCGCAGCGCCTCTCCCAGCAGGCCAGCCTCAACGAGCGCCTCGTGGAGTGGCTCGTCGGTGCCATCGCCAACGTCTGGCGCGAGTGCAAGATGTTCGAAGACCTGGCGGAGCGGTGGGGGCTGGATATTGGGGTCGAGGGGATGCCGGTGCGGGAGAGCGAGGGCATCCGGGGGTATGAGAGGTTGTTTCGGGAGGTTGCGGAGGGGGTGAGGACGGGGACGAGTGGGGTATGGGAGGGGATGGTTGTTTTGTGGGGGACGGAGAAGGTATTTCTTTCCCCTTTTCGTTCCTAGGGGTTGTCGGGATATTTTTAAGAGTACAGCTGATCGTTGCAGTGCTACCTCGATGCCTGGACTTATGCCGCTTCCTGTCAGTCGCAGGCCAAGGGCGCTGTGAAAGATGATGCGGATGGTGGAGTCACGAGAACGGAACTGATTCCAAATTGGAGCTCGCGAGATTTTGCCACGTTCGTAGACGAGGTGGAGAAGCTCTTGAATGAGAGTTTTGAGGAGGGGAAGGGAGACTTGAAGCGTGCAGAGGAGCTATGGAGGCAGGTTTTGGATGTTGAAAAGATTTTCTGGCCGGATGTTTAGAGGGGAGAAAGAAGTGCGAAAAGGATTTCTAATTACGATTAGATATGAGTGAAGCACATCATATTCACAGTTGGTCTGGCAAATTTCGAAAATCTTCTGGTTACTAAAACCCCCTATATGTGCGAACAACTGTAGTTTCAATACCACTGCAGTTCGGAATGGCAATATAAGTTTGAATGGTTTGCATAGATAACAGTTCTATTAATCTATCCGTATGCAATGCTTTCGATCGCGATTCAGCTTTAAATAATTGCACAGTACTTATAAACATAGATCTGAATGTCAACTCTTGGATTTCAGTAGGCTCGTCTAACGCAGACAGCTCTAAACTTGATTCAAGGTAACATATTACACACCAAATATTACAGATGTCAATTTGTTCGACAAGACACTAGAAGTCAGGAACGACAGGAAATGAAACTTTTCCATTGAAACCCTAAGTGAAATGCCACATACCCAGCCCCAACTCCATTCTTCCATCCGACCGGCTCATACAAATGCAAATATCTATTTCTTGGCATCACTCTTTGCTTTCTCACCAAGCTTTTCGGCATCCTTAATCCTCCTGCTAAGCACGTCGACTATTTCCTGATACGTAGCCTTGGTGATCTTTTCGGCCTCATCACCATGCTTTTCCGCGACCTCCTTCAACTGCATTAATTTAGGCAGGACCTGATCACCACCTGGGATCATCTTCGCGTACTTCTGGATGTCATCACCGAAGCCCGAGTCTTTTGCCTTGTTGGCCGCATCAGACGCGGATTTCTTCACGTATGACTCCAAGTCGCCAGTATCACCCTTCTCAACAGCAGTCTTGATCTTCTCGTACAAGTCCTTGAAGTTACCCTGCTTGAGTGAATCGGCGTTCTTCTCGATCATCTCCTTGACCTGTGGCGATTTATCGAGGTACGGCTTTGCCTGCTCAAGACCCTTCTTCCAAGCCTCATCGCCAAGCTTCTTGACCTGCTCCGTCTTCTCTTCTACCAATTGCTTAATCTTGTAGATAGTGGATACGCCAACACCGCCCTTGAGGATGTCCTTGATGGAGTCCCAGGTCTCGTCGACCTGCTTCTTAGCCTCTGGGCCGAGCGAATCGCCCATGCTCTTCAGCTTTTCGATGTTGCCACCCACCTTATCCTTGATATCTGGGTGGTTGTTCAGAATTTCTTGCGCGCTGTCGCTTGCAAGCTCGCCAATTTTTCTCATTGCATCCTCCAGGATGCCCCATGCCTCGTTGGCCGCCTCGATGCTCATACCCTTAGAAGAAGCGGACTTAAGCTGATCATAAGTATTGGAAACAATTTTATCCACTTCGCCACTGTGCTTTTGTTGGATGGTCTCCAAGTCTTTGAAGGCAGTGTCAACATAAGACTTGCCTCCTGGGATGAAGGATGCATAGCCTGTTGCGGTCTGTTTGAGCCATTTGAGAGCTTCATTTGGTTCTGGCGTAGACTCCTTCATGGACGAAGTGAGCTTATCGAACTGTGCCTTTGTTGAATGGGCTGTGTTGACGAGAGTCTTTGCGCCGGAGAAATGATACTATGGAGTGGTCAGCTTGAAAATCTTAGAGTTGAATCGGTGGCACATACGTAGCCATAGCCAGCCGCAAGTACAATGGCTCCTCCAGTTAATCCTCCTACCAACGCACTGTTGTCTGGTTTCGCAGCCTCTGTAGCACGGGAAGCAGTATCAGACGCAAATCTACGTTGAGGCAGTCTTGCAGTGCGCAACATGCGCGTAGAGCGAACGGCTTGTCTGGAAAACATGATGGTGATCGAATAAGCTTCAGGTGAAATTTGTATAGAAAATGAGGGCTTCAGTAATGGTAGATAGCTTTGAATTGACCGATGACAGTTCTGAGAAGGAGGAGATGTGGGTTTAAGAGAGATGAGGAATGAGGAAGTCGAGCTTCCTTGAGCTTCCAGCTGCGACTGCAATTCTACCTAGGTACGGTATTGGGCATGTTGGGCCTTAGTTAGAATTCCTTCGCATGTGTCGTCATCGTGGAGAGCTGCTGGATGCTGCACAACTGTAGCTAGGTCAACCGAGCGCGTCATTGCTTTTAGCTAGGTACCTCAACCCTTTCCTCAACTCACGAGCTTAACTTAAATCTGTTTGCAAGCTTCCAATGAAGTTGCAGTGGCTTAGCTGCCTTATATTCATCGTCGCCACAGGACATCTAGATCCTAAAATGGCCATCGAGAGATGAGTATCAACAGGTCTTTTGTGAAGATGCTCCATACAACCTGATTGACTGATTTGACAAGGAAACACTCCATGGGAACTCAATATCCCTCTGCTCTACGGCGGTGGCAATCTTGAGGGAGGTACCTCCGTATTTTGTCAAAGGATTGGATGCCAAATGTCAAATGGAGAATCGTCAGAGCTTCGTCGTGCGCGGGGCTTTAGCTCCAAGGATCTACAGGGCCCACATGTTGTCGACAGGGGCTTGAAAGGCATCGATACATATTCTAGAAAGTCGATAATTACATCATCGCAAAGGTGCGTCACGATTTACAAATGGGCTCTCACTCAGCCAACTTTTGATTCCGAGTTGTCAATGGCGACGACAATGATGCTGGTGTTGATCATAGGGTTTGTCGATTATTTCTCATTTTCTGGATCAGGAAACGGGTTATCACTTGAAAGAGACATTGGGTACAGGATGTTGGAAATGTCTTGTAACCATAAATAACGTCCGGTTAGCTACGTCCATAATTTTCAAAGATTCGCGCGAAGAACCAAATAACTATCAGGGAATCAAGTCGCACAAGTATTCATAGGCTAACCATTCAATATCAGGGGATCTATGCTACATTTTTCTATACACAATTCCCACTATGTATTAGACCTTTGAAGTAACATGTTGAGCTGAATTCAAACCTGGTAAGTAGATGTCTTTAGTCAATAACCTCGGTCGTCAAGTTGGGTGTACCATTGTGAAGATGTCGTGAAAAACAATCATAGTACTAGCTACATAAACAAAGAGTGAGTACAATTCTCAAGTAGCAATCTTGTATTAGCAATCAACAGAAAGAGCCAATAAACCCGGGAGTCACGACTGCGAAATAGGTGGTAGACTATTCCCCACGATTTATACACCTATTCAATCTACTGACCACGATACTTTGGCCTTCTCGACGATAGGGTTGCTTGCAGTCAAACCAAATCAGCGTCCCTCGGTCAACCAAACAGGATCTCATCGCAGTGGAGCCCTAGGCCGAAGCCGAGACGAAATCGACGCAAAATCTCGTTATGTACCTTACCTTCAACCCTCAACTTTGATCAACGACAGTTCCTTCAGCCATTAGAGCAATCTCACAGTAGTACAGCTCAGCGGATCTTTGCTAATTACAGATAGTAGGTGAAATGGGAGCCATTAGATGGTGACTTTATTTTTCTTTCTTCTCAGCTGGTCTCTCTTGTCATTGGGCACTTCGACCTCGGTCGCATACTGTAAAGAGGTTGCTCTCAGCACGAAACGACCATCAGCTGAGGACGACACTCCTTACTATGCATATATGTACATATCATCACAAGAACTTGTGAGACGTTTTCTTCCTTTCCTATGAATAAATCCTGCCTGCTGGACATGTCATCAACAGCCTCCCTGGGTGCTAGTCGTTGAAGGTTACCTATCAGAATATCTCTTTTCTTCAACGCCACATCCATATTTACAACAATCCACGCAGGATTACAATCCATTTGCGCAAGACTATTTTGCATTGCCTCACATCTGCAGACAGGGACCATTTTACGTCATCATCAGGTAACACAACAGCCTTTCAAAAGCTGAACAGGAACAGGCCTAACCTCACATAGGTAGGTATCTTACCACAACAGCCGACGAGGCTGCCAGCCGCCCGAGAAAACACACCGAAGTATACCTTACCTATCTACATAGCATCGGTATTCAAAGCTCAGCATAATCGCATTCAATCAACTCATGTAGTCATTCTAGTCGACGCAATCACTTCCAAAAGCAAGTCTTGCGCTCCGGCGATATGCATATATGCAGCGCCAAACTATCTGCGTGATTGGATGATGGTCGGATGCCCCCCCTGCATGCCACGGCACGAGGCTACGACACCTGCGAAAGGTGCATGATGATAAGGAATGCACCGCAATGCTTTTGAAGCAAGGTAAGGCAGGATGGAGGGCTGGCAGGCTGTTTCAAGAGGACTAAATAGCTGCTGCCACCTATTTCCTTCATCGTCCTCATTCCCCGAAGATATGGGAAGATGGGTTATCCCTTATCAGTCATATAAATAATTACTTGAAGCAAGTCAAGTCACTTCAAAGAACTCCATAATTGTGAATCCCCAAGAAGGTTATCTCACCTCTCACTATGACCGAATCCGAACACCAACCCCTCCTGGGGCCGACATACTTCTCTTCGCTGTCGCGTCCGTCCTCCTCGCCCACAGAGAATGGCAAGGATAACAGTATCGATAACTCAACCTCGAAAGACTACCTTTCCATGTTCCGCTCCGCACTGGGCATAACCCCTGACCCCACCACCCGCAGTGCCTCCTTCCCGCGCGGCATCTATGGGACACTCGCGCGCGATTCCCGACAATACACGCTACAATACTGGACGCTCGATCTCCTGCTAACGATCGCGTTGGTGGCGCAACTCCTCATCGGCACGACCCTGACAACCCTTGGCCCAGTCGCAAACCGGCACCATATGGCGATTACGATTCTTAGTGCGTGCAATACGTTCATTGCGGGTTTCTTGGCGCTTATGAAGGGGAACGGTCTGCCAGATCGGTTTAGGAAGGATGGCTATGAGATTCGGAAGGTGCAGGATTATATTGAGGAGGTGGAGGGCTTGTTTGAGGGGGGGCTGGGACCTAAGAGTGAGGGGGAGGTACTGGGAGTTGTTAAGGAGGTGTTAAAGAGGTATGAAGAGGCGAGGGAGACGGTGGAGAGGAATCGTCCCAATAGTTATCATGTTAGGCAGAGTGAAGGACTTGGTGGCGGGAATGGGGGAGAGGCGAGTGTTTGATCGGGAAGGGATATGGATTTTGATTGTGAATGGTGTTGGGTTGGGTTGGGGTTCTTTCGTGGATCTGAGGAACTGTTGATACTTTTTGAGGGTGGACTTAGCTTATCTAGATTTTCTTACTGTTGATGTTGTTTTTGGCACGCATAGACAAAGTTATTACGGAGGTCAACCAAGCCTTCAGGACGATATAATATTCAAGATTTTCGATAGACACCTAAACGATTAGCCATATTAACGAACTTGATTTGAATCTACATTCTTAACTCATCGTTTCCGTTTTGCTCTTCCGTGTATTTCAAGTGTAGGCATAGTTATTTCCTGCTTTAACAGTACAGCGTAGTACTATGTTTGATCAAGTGATCCGACTCACGATGTCGGTTTTTTAGTGCATTTTACTTATACAGTCTTGACGCACAAGAAGAAAGGAGTGCATATTTATATGAGCTGAATCACTTGACCAGAGACCGTATACAGCCCCCATCATTTTAAGGAACTTGCTTGTAAATAATCTTACATTCTCCTCACACAAGAACCTCGCACCATGAATTAGGATATTTGATGGCTCCAATGAAGCAGCAGAAATAGACTTGTTATATATAACGACGGCACAATCCCTCTTACTTCCCAGCAATAGCTAACAGTGGCTCTCAGCTTGGATACCGGCAGACGTGAATAGCGAAGGTGTTAGAAGATAGGGACTATCTTGACCAATTTGAATCCTACAACGCGATGATTCCATTTCACGATCACCATCTCACTGTCGCCATCATCGTTATCCCCAGTCCCCTGAGTTAGCGAGTAAGCTAGATCGAGTCCCTCCCAAAACAGAATTGAGGCTCATGATGCTCATACGTGTGCTCAATAGAACGAATTATTTCTTGTGAATGCACTCCACCGCATATTTTATGATGCTATTAAACATTGCTTGGTTCTGAATAACTTCGCAATATGTAGAGATGTCAACATAATTGGCTCGTTTAATTATACGCTATTGCAAAGCTCGGGGCCCTCGGGCATATCTTTCAGCTGTGCTGTCGCCAACCTTCAATCCTCCCATCATCCCTCAGAGACAGGCTATGGTGATCGGTACATGATATCGATACCTAGGTATGGTTATGATTATGATTTCAACAATACTGTAGGTCTCTCTTTCTTCCTTTTTCTTCTCTCTCTTTCTTTCAACTACTTTCCTGTTATTATTGTGATGCTAGCTTCTCATGGGGATACGGTTATGGAATTGCGAATAAAGGCCAGCAACAGCCTCAAAGATTCTGCCTCGCTATCCTATTTTATATACAGCGATTTGCATGACAAAACAGAATTTGGGGGTTCAATACGAGGGCAGGGCTGCAATCTTTTTCATTTTATGTGCCCGTTGTCTGCAGGCAGACGAGTGGATCTGTCACTTTCTCCAATGCTAGACAGCCGGATGTCTTTTTGAAGAACCCTTCGTGACGATCACCAACACCACCAGCATTGTGAGGCTCATGATATTGATTGGCATCCTCGGGCGTTTCATGGCTGGTCGGATAAGAAGAGATTCTTTTAGGGAGATAAGGCCTTCCAGTACGCATGAAGCTGACCATATTGTCAGGAGCTGTTATAGGCCTCATCAACGAGACTATTCAGAGTTCTCAAGTCGCAAGAAAGTCAAGCATTCATTATCAGGTAGGCATACTTGTGCTTTGTTGTTCCTTCACTAATTCAATGCAAACAAATAGCCATCATGGCTCTTTTCGAGTGTTTTGTCGGCTTAATGATTGTCCCGTGACATCGTGTGTTCTTACGCGTCGTGTGCATAAGCAATTGCCTCGAGTGAATGCGGGCCCACTCACACCGACTGTTAGATGTAGCCTCACCACATACTGCTACATCTATAAGATTGACGCGTTCCATCTTCATCCTACTATCATCATCATCACTTGTTCTTTTTCTACTAACCTCCCTCCTTCGATTCGACACAACTATTTTCGGACTCTTGTTATTCCTTCGTTTGCAGCTCAATCACTTTTCCTCTCTGGCAGACCACTCCCCCTCCTCAACACCCTCTTCGGCAATCTCTTCAACGACATCCTCCTCAAAATCTCAGCAGCTCTTTGGGTGTGTTGATATTTTACTGCGGACCGGTACTCCCTTTGGGCGAGTCGGGACTCAAGTAACCAGTACCCCCTTCGGGTGAGTCGAGATTTAGCAGCAAATCAGTACTCCTTCCGGGCGAGTCGAGGTTCAGAGCAGTCAGTATCCCCTTCGGGCGGATCGAGGTTTAGCAGTATATCAGCACTCCTTTGGGCAGGTTGAGATTGAGGAAACCAGCATCCCCATACCATACAGGCACGACATCTACTTCGACTACTAGTCTCGAGACTAGACGACAGAGTCGAGGCTGCTCTCAAGGTGTAAAGCCTGGGTGGGTGGGGATCATGTATAGCAATATACATGGGTTTTTTCTTTCTCCCTCCCGACTCTAACAGTATTTCTAAATGGATTTGTTGCTGACCTCAGCCTATGTCCCTCCAGATAATTCATTTCCACTATCATGTCTTCGTCAAAAATTACACCTCACAAACTCACAAAGCGTGCTCTTATAGAGTGGGGAGTGAATGAAGCCGGCTTCACATGTTACCTTGGAAGCGCGGAGAGCGGTCTCGAAATACATCTATCTCTCGACACATCGTTGAAACCCGAGCTGCTTCTTTGGTTCACTCTTCCTGTCAAATTCAAAACAGACCCCCAATCTACCCATGCTCGCCCGAAGACCATCTTCCTAGTCATTCAAGCAGACACGTTCGATCTCAATTCTCCGGAACCATGTCTCTCTGTAAAATCCCTAAATGAACTCAACATATCCGAGTCTACTAGTACTGCGTTGAAACAGGCTCGCCTTGGCCCAAATAATGTCATTTCCCGCTTACGATTTAACCTTTGTAAATATGGTGAAGTGTTCATCCCTAGGAGTGAGGGTTTTCCATTTACTCCAGCATCTGAAAAGGTATCGAATGTGCTGTTGGCTCTGCAGGACCTCTCTCGAACCAAGGGGTTCCATGTCTACGTTGATGTCAGAGAGAAACAGAAATTCCCATCTCAGTCAGTCAGTGATCTCTGTCAAAAGGTCAGTGCAGGACAACTGGCAAATAACGCCATTGATTTTACGACCTGTGGCGATCACAAGGAAGGCATGGTGTGCAACGATTGAAGCAATATCGACTTGCAGAGAGATGTTCGAAAGTCAGGGGTCCATAGATGGTATACCAGGACTGTTAGTCTACCCACTACTACCATTTCCGACATTCAACCTGCTAAAAATCAGCAGCAGCCGAGCACTCTCAGAGCTCAATCTCTCGCCTTACCTCTCTATAACAAAGATACCTCCACGTCTGCGAGTTTATCAAACCACAGAGACCAAATCCCAAGCATAGGTAAACTGGTCTTCAAGAACAATTTTGTTGATAAGGCTAAACGTTCAAGGTGCTGCTCAATTGGCGACCCGTGAAACCTCGCGGCAATCTACCAGACTCGATCAGGAACTGACGGGAATAGAAATTCATGAAGATATCAATACTCGTGCTCCGTTTCCGCCTGCTCCGGTGCTTGGAGAGAGAAAACGCAAGTTGAGCAGCATTGCTACAGATGGTATCCATCAAAATGATATCGAGAAGCCTGAAGGCAGTTCTTGTATGTACAGTGCCCCTCGGAAAGTCTTTTGCCCCTTGCTAATTCTACACCCAAACTCGCCCTCTTTGCATTAATATTTCTTTGGAATTTTATATTATAGTAACCCTTTAAAATCAAAACTCTACAAGTTTAGAAGCTAAGCTTTATCTTATTACTAGATTTTTATTATTAAGAAGCAATACCCTATACTCTATTATACTACAAAAATAAAAATAAGTAAATTTTCGCTTATTTTGGTGTAAAGCAGGGTATATATTTATTTGGTTTTCTTGTCTTTTATTTAGTTCTTTAGTAATACAATATATAGAAAAATATTCTATACAAAAAGTATAGAGCTACTTAAACGGTTTATTTATTTAGAATTTGTTTATAGGGTTATAATATAAATATATTGAATTATTATTACTTAAAGATGTCAAGTTTTGGTGTATTTTGTTAGAGGGGGCAAAGACTTTCCGAGGGGCACTGTATGTACATACCACTTACCACTTACCTCTTACCCAGTACGTTAGTTGTTCTCCACTCCACGACCTGCTTTTCCCTGAAATTAAATGAGCATAATTGGGGATAATTGGACAGGGGATTTTGTTGTACTAAGTACTCATGTACCGTATTGTCCATAGCTTTGTTTTGCCGTGAAATATTCTCCGATGCATGGGCTTTCCATGCAAGATCTCGTTCTAGCCGGCATCGAATTAGAGACAGCCATTAGGGATCGTCGCCATGGACCAGAATTCTTCTCCCAATGCCACTTTGGGACTAACGCCGTTTGATGTTTTTTGCACGAAATGCGACGGAGAAGAAGACTCGCTCATCTGAAGTTCAGTTGAAGTTGAAAGTGAAGTTGAAGTCGAGGTTGGAGTTGAGCTGAGCTTCCCAGGTGTCACAATGTCATAAGGTAATCTTCTCCGACGCTCCGACGCCTCCGACGCCGGCCCTTTTATCCGGGGAATATTCAACCAGGTACCAAACATCGTCCGATGTCTCAGCCGCGGATCTACAACATCAACGCTTAATTATGAGTGTCTTGAAAGGACCGCAATGTCTGTGCGAATCTATGCTCTCCCAAGTTCCAACGTGTTGCAGATCCCGTAGTGATGACTTTGCTTGACTTTCACTTTCACCGTGTTTTGCGCACGTCGTAGTGATAATATCCTAGGTGGGTACTTAAGTAACATACTCCCTCCCTAATTCGTAGAGGCGAGCACCTATGGCATAAATAGCTACCTCAGTCATACGGTGTCTTCCCCCTCATTACATTTACGTTCACATTCACATTCCCCCTTCAACTTCAAGCTCGAGATGGTTACCCGCATCTAAGCGTGCAAGAGGTTGGTGTCCAAGTTCACCATGAGTAACTACTTATACCTGTGGGCTTTGGTCTCTCATAGAATCCACAAAATACTCTTCTGATCCAGAGGAGGAATCCCCGTGGACTTTGCCATGGGACTTGAAAATCAACTACATATGGAAGACGATGAGATCTCTTAGTAGTAGTTGTGGTTAATTCGTAAGGATTCCACCTGGGTTTTCTTCTGCCCGTTTTTCATAGGTACAGTGAGGTAGTCTAGGTAGATAGATAAGTACTACATGAACAAATCTTGAGGTAATAGGTAAGATGACCCGCCGAAGTTTAGCAGTATCAATGGCGAATGCAATATAATAGGGCTATTAAACTACCCAACTAGGTAAGGTACCTTACCTACGCCTCTTAACCTCATCACCAAGATTTTCTGATGATATGCACGGATATACATGCTGTCGCTATAGGCAAAGAAGCCCTTATTGACACAAGGCCAGCTGGCTGTGATTTGTGAACCTTCATGTAAAGCAAGAAAATCTTGTTGTAGATATGGGGAACAGTGCAATAGCGATGGCTTGATATGAGGTCTCCATGAAGATCTAGGTCTACTATGTACAGTACATACGCCCAATAGTCCTCCTCAAGAGATGTGGATTTCAGCATTATCCGTATTCTATATACACCATACTGCCTCATTGTTCTTGTAAGTCCGAGGGCAAATATTGCTCAGATCCCCATCTCATTTGATCCAATATCCCTAGGTACCTAGGTAGGGTTTTCTGTTCTCGATCGCTGGTAACGATGCAGGCTAATCAAGGTCAAATAGCTGCGTCCTGCGCCGCACAGCAGATTTCCATCATCCCTACTTTGTATTCTCAATCCCATGGAGAGTCTGTGTTTCCTACAGGGACCACCTCACTGACCTTTCCTCATATTAGACTACAACACACCGCCTAGATAGGTAATTATCCACTTTCTCCTCAGTACTCATAACGGTCAGAGTCGATTTTCGCTGCTTCCTCCTCATGATTGCAGCGATGAGCCGCCTCTTGACCATAGATCGATGTACATGTTATGTATGTATTTATCTCTGCCGTTTGGGATCCTTACCTGCCGGGTCAAGCCCATGATAGTCTGCGTGCTGTCTTCTGATCGAGTCAATCCTTACCCTCATCATTGGTTCCCCGATTTACCACAGATGTAGCTAATAGGATATCGATAATATCAGGTGATCGTCAGGTATGTATGTATGTACATATGTACATACCTCGGCATCTTGAGTATACTTGGGGCTTGCAGTTGGGTCCGCATACACACTTAAACACTGCCTCACAGCGTACTATTAGCTCAATCTCTCGGTCAGATGAGCGCATGGCGAGTAAGCGCAGAATATTATAGTATACCTAGGTGTAGTATACTGTAATAGGCACGCATTGATCTCTCGTACGGTGAGAAACCCCAGGTTGATAAGGCCGGATATGGCTTGTAGAGGGCACCATATTTTGAACGGGGAAACACCACAATGGCTTGGTTATCAGACATATGCCGGACACCTCAGATCTAGAAAGCAAGAAGTTGGGTTATTAGATGACGAATGAGGAGAGCGGATGGGCAGGGGGCCATCTCATTGCAAGTCGTAAGTGTAAGGAGACGTTGGCAGACTTGGAAACAAAAGCAACAGGGTCACACCAAGGGCCACTTGCTCTCGTTCTTAATTACCTACGACCACAGTAAAAATACACAACTGCATATTACGCCTCACTGAACCCTGGGCAGGCAACTAAAGACAGCCATCAATCAAGCACGGGCTGGGTATTCGCTGTTCCATTGCATTGCACGTTGTGGAGTTATATCGGAATCATGAACAGGTTACTCCATAGGGCGAGCAAACAGACGTCAAACCCATGTGCAGCCCCCACACTCCAGGCAAGGCGCATGTACAGTATGTACAAGTAAGTAGTACTTGTAGGTACATTTCGTACCTGTATCTATATACAAGTACTTGTACATGGACTCATAGAAGACTCTACCTAGGTAGGTATACTCGACTCGACTTTATACTCCTTACCTAGGTACAAACATTACAGCCGCATTGACCACGCTACCGCCGTCTTCATTGCAATACTCCATACTCTCTCTATACTCCATACGACCCTGTTTTGAATGGAGCGTGGCTGTCATTAATCTCAAGAGGAGAGGGTACGGTAGATTGGCCATGGGCCGTGCTAGTGTTCACAGTGAAGCACCGACCGCTTCCTATTGCTTCTGGTCTGGTGGTCCACACTCTCGTGACCAGCTCCATACGTAGGTACTTTGGCGCTTCAAACAAAATGATCTTTGACATGCCTGAGTATGATATATGAATGCCTGAATGCCTGAATGCCTTGATGCCTAGGTAGGTACAACGTACTTGTATGTGCATACAGTACTTATTATGTACAACTTCAACTTCGACTTCGACTTCAGCCATACTTACAAGCCTCACCCCTGAATCTCTAGATAGCTATGTATCTAGGTACATGTTACCTACTTACACCATGGCGCCGCAGCTCCAGCGAACAGCGAAGAGGACGACTCACGAGCAAGACAAAGTAAGTAGTACAAGTAAGCCGGACGACGGCACTACGACGGGGCGTGAACGAGGAAGAAACGACCACGGTCATGGAGTGCCTAGGTAGCTATTACAGAATACCATCCATACCTAAATACCTACTCTCCCACTTCCTCTCTCGTTCGTGCCCCGGTTCCCTATCCTGGGTTCGCCATTGTGACCTTTTATTTTTATTTTTATTTTTAATCTTTTTATTAATTTAATCATATATATTTTTACGTTTTACCTAGGTATGTACTACGTAGGTTCTCGTGACCAGTGATGGACTTTTGCTCACTTGTCATCCGAAAGACCCCCTCCGGTCCCCGCGCCGACTACTTGTACTATCTAGGTTATTCGATCGAGCTGACTCAACTCTTGCTTCTTCGACAACAGTGCCTGAAAAGGAAGAGGAGCTCAATCCGGATCGATGTGCAAGGAGGCATACAGTGCAACAGTGATGCTCGTTGAGCCCTGCATATTTTGGGGGCCAACTCAGCCATGCGCTATTCATAACCATCAATGCCATTCTTCTTTCTCTAGGTGAGGGACGTGGAGGAATACATTGCATTGCAATACCTCTCAGTCAGACTTGCTCACCTATCATCTATCATCCATCATGTCTGGCCCACCACAGCCCATTCTACCGCACCCGCTCAACCACGCACAAATCAACATGGTCTCAGTTACGAATGATACATATGTGCATTCGTAAATATGCATCACCCATTCATTACCCATCGGGTCTGTGTAAAACCAAACCAGTCGTTGTCCATGCTCTACTACCTCTACTACTTCTACTACCTAGGTAAGGTACGGTAAGGCACTTACTTAGCTACTGCCCGTTCTGGAACATGCAGCGTCTTCCTCTTCCTTCGGGTCATAAGAAATCATGGGAAGGTCGGACAATAACTGGCTTGTGCGAGGTCTTTTAGACCCGGGTCTACTGTCAAGGATGTCTTGCTTCTGATCGACGGTAGACTCAAGGTTATGAAGCTTATATGTCGTGAGTTTCTCATGTCGTGGGCGATCCAGTGGAGAGAGGACCGTCTCTGTGGAAGGTGAGACATAGCTGTTCGAAGAACCATTAGTATGGAGCGTGGAGAATCTTGGAGTAAATTGCAGTGATTTGTTGAGGCGACTTTGTAACCAATCTGGGGGAGGATGTTTTGTATGTGCATCATTGTTCTTTGCATGTTCCTTCAGATGCATGAGCTCGGATGGCGTGTAAACCAGTTGCAGGGTCTTTGGTATGGTGCTTTTGAATGACAACGATAGTTACCAGAGGTATAATGACGAAGATGTTGATGATGAAACTCAATTATGCCCAGAGAAGGGGAAATAAGAAAATAAGGTAATTTGGGTGCACCAAACGTATGGGCAGGGTAGACAGGCTAAGCAGGGTAATACATACGGTACTACGTAAGTAGTGACAAGAGCCACAACGACAACGCCGACGACGACGACAACGACAACAACAACAATCATAGTATTGGACAATAGTAGAGACTGACTTACCTTAGGTAGACGTGTGCTCATTTAGAGTGAGGTATCTCTAGGTAGTATCATAATCAAGGTTAGGGGCCAAAACCATGTCGAAGGGGTCCAAGGCTTTCTGCCTCGAAGAACGCCTCACCCCAAAACAATACCCGGTTAGGTAATTAAAGGAGGAGGAGAAACAGACAAGAGAAAAGAAGAAGAAGAAGAAGAGGAGGAGGAGGAGGAGGAGGAGGAGGAGGAGGAGGAAGAAATTAACAAATTAGGATATGAAACAAAACAAAAAACTATCGACAAACAGCATGCCATACAACAGTCCAAGTTGGTCTTTCTCATGTAAAGATTTGAAGGCACAGTGAATATGAATAAAGATAAAAACGGTAATGGATACAGTAATTATTATTTTTTATTAAAATGTTATAGGAACCAAAGATATGAATATCAAAACAACAAGAAATATAAGGACGATAAGAATGATAATGGTAATAACAGCGATAATGGTGATGATAATAATGATAATCACGATAATAATAATATTGATAATAATAATAATAATAGACATTAGTATGCAGCGAGTATACACCGGTCATCTTAATATAAGCATCACCCGTCACTCGTCAATTCAACCAACTCACCAAGCCCTCGACCTATGCACTTGCATACTTACATGCTCGCATACTTACATAACCCAGGATATCCAGCATTGGGCCTGCAACTTCTCCCCTTTGTACATTGTACTACTCTCTCCTCTTGTCAAGGCCACCCTTACTACTCCAGTCTTCTGATGCAACTATATTCTTGAAACTAGCGCATGGAAGCTAAAGGCGGGAGTCGCTGCGTCTCCACAACACGCCCTGTTCTTCAAACGAACAACTAAAAGGTAGGCACTCACTAAGCAGGCATTCTCATCCTGATGGGCGTCCAGCCATGGAGCGATCTATCCAATCGTACTTGGCGTGGAGTGTTGTACCTTGCTCTACCTTGCTCTACCTTGAACCTCTTCGTCTTTCTATGAGGCCACAGAATACGGTCCAAGTACTTTAAAGCCTTGCTCCTCTGGGGCGAAAATGCTCACCCATCTCATACTTTATTCTTCCATCAACATCCCAATATAGTCTTCTTACAACCTCTTCTTATTCAGTCTGACAAGCTGCGAATCTATTTATCTACAGCTGTGCTGTTGCTTACTTCACTTTTCCGTCTTACAAAAACATCTACATCTAGCCTTCTCCCCAAGCAAGAACTCTTACCCCTCGAGTTCTTATTCACCTGTACGTACGAATTTTAATCAACCTCAGCATATCCACCAACCCACTCACTCTGCCCTCTTCCCCCTTCTCTATTTATCGACCTCTTGTCTCCTTTCTTGGGATGGAGTCGTTCTACTCGCATGAGCAATCATCAAGTTACTTACGCCAACTTAGGCACCGTTCAAAAAGCTTTCCAATTCAGAATTCAGAGACCGGCTCTTTCAACACTTCACAAGTAGGCACCGCTCAAGATAGTTTGGAATTCTTGACATTTTCGCAACCTTCGTCACAAAACTCCCTGATATTCCCATCCACTTCAAGAGTCTCGGCACTCCCACCTCCACCATCAGAAAGTGCGCCACTTGATTTTCAGTTATCTATGAACACGACGCCTGGCGCTTCATCAAATCCAAATCAAGTCTCAGCTAGCCATCTACTTTTCTCACCAAGTGGCTCACAAAGTGCAAAGAATCTCTTGAACATATCTAATCAGCTCATACCAACAGACAACATGAGGTGAATGTCAAAAATTTATCCCAAAAGTATTAAAGCTAACACAAATTCAAGTGCACTTGGGATTCATTATGATAATCGCTACCACAGCAGTCCTAAGATGTCCTATACATGGCCATGTGAGTGGTGCAAGGTACCCTAGTATTTTGACTCACATACTGATGATCTAGCTTCTACGGAGATGGGAGACCAATACAACCATCCTCGATTTGAACCCGGATCTCCATATAGCCACAACGTTCCTATCCCGGAATACGCAAGATCCCTTTCTTCGACACCACCTCGTGGAACTCTTGGCCCAGAACAAAGAGAGCTCAAGAGACAGCGCGATATCGCCCGGAGGAACTCAAAGAGCCAGGTC
The DNA here is from genome assembly GCA_022609375.1 of Xenosphaeropsis pyriputrescens. Lineage (NCBI taxonomy): Eukaryota > Fungi > Ascomycota > Leotiomycetes > Phacidiales > Phacidiaceae > Xenosphaeropsis > Xenosphaeropsis pyriputrescens. The sequence continues at coordinate 25,768 of JAGKQE010000099.1, read as the reverse complement.
CGAAGGGATAGATCCACAAGCGCTTCATATGTTCATTCTCAAAGCACAACACCAGACCTTGACCCACGAAGACTCATGACATATAACACATCCTCCATCGCTACAACATCGATACCACCTCATCTGCCTCTACCATCACATTCTCAACCTTACATGTCTACTTTTGGCATGCCAATGCCCCAGACCATCAACCAAGATATTTATGGCTCAGAATTTTCCATGTAAGCCTGTTGCGTCTCGTGGCAGTTTAGAGCCTTTTAACAAGTTTTCAGGCCATCGAATGATATGTCCCTGAGTCACTATAACATGCCGTTCCCATCGAACACTGGTTCATCAGCTCAGCATATGTACCCGTGAGTTTCTCCGATCATCCATGTAAAGAGGCTATGCTCACTATGACAATAGACACCGTCCAATATCGAGTTCAACAGCATCTGAACGTTCAATCATGTACACCAGTCCCCCTCTGACTTCACCCAACGATCAGGATCAGGTTCGTGTGGTGCAGCAAAGACCCAAGCCACAGTGCTGGGAGCATGGCTGTAACGGACGACAGTTCTCAACTTTCAGCAACCTACTTCGCCACCAACGGGAAAAGTCAGGTGTAGCTGCAAAATCGTCTTGTCCGAAATGTGGAGCAGAGTTTACAAGAACTACGGCCAGAAATGGCCATATGGCTCATGAGAAATGCAAATCCCGAAGAGGCTCCTAGGTCGAGTGGCGATATTTTTCTTTTCATTCATTCTTCAACAGTAGACACTTAAAACAGAAATATCAGTGCAAGTAGGAAGACATCTTGGGGATTCAACGGTGGTCAGGCAAGGCTGGATATTGCTCTCGGAAATCCCAGTGGATACGGAGTTTTGCTTTCTTTTTGGCTTTGCGTTTCATCTTTTTTGTACAATAACTGGGCTGGAACCCACTGTACCTATACGGGTTTGGGGGAGTTTTTAAGATACCATCGGCCTTGTAGAACATCACACACTTACACTTTTGATACCACTGCCCATCGCTGATGTTCTGAAAGCAGTACCATTATTCATTATGACCTGTCTGGCTGGTAGCCTTGAAAGTTTGATGAATATTACTCACATAGTTGCCTGGAAGTTGTCGAGATTGATACCTACCGGGCGAAGTAATCTTCAACACACAACCAGTCACCTGGTACAGCCAGGGAGCCCCTGTGACAATAATCGAGGCCCAATAAGGATTCAACATTTGCGATAGACGAAGATCGTATTGTGACGATTCGCGGAGGGTGTTTTGCCCATTTGGCAAGCTTGCTCACATCACACGTCAGACCAGCCTACCACAATATGCTGTGCCGTTCAGGTGACACCATGTATGGAGTGTGGAGAAAGCAACATCACAACCGCAGCACTTGACGACATCCATGGAAAAAAGGCAAAAGAAGAACCCAAAAAAAAAGAAAGAGATTTCTGTTTTCTCTTGCCTTGTCCAGAGCCGAACTGCCACAGACTACTGTGAACACAGCCACTCGCCAATCATCTATTGTAAAAGGGCGTCGTCAACAACGACGAGATCACATGAACTGGGCATGACGATGACCGCAACACAGGTAAAGTCAGAGAAGTAAAAAGGTGGGGATGAAATAATCAAAGGATTAGGCACCAGTGTATTTTACTTGATACAGAACTGTTTTCGATATGGTTGAAAATTATCGGCCCTTGGTGAGGCAACGCTTGAGGGATAATAATACTTACATAGTACAGTTCCAAAGTTGTCCAAGGCGTGTGGATGGAATGCATGCGCCGAGAATGTCTTGGCAAACCTAGATACCTAAGTAGATATGTACCTACGTATCTATGAGTAATAGGCATCGTAGTACTATGTAGGTACGCCGGTATGCATCTCTGTATGACAAGTATAGAGGTACCTGAGGACACACCCGACAGTGATTCTGACAGCACTCTTGGGTTTCAAGTTAGTGGCGCTGTTCCTGCAGGAGGTACAGCTCTTCTACTTGTAAGAGAATAGCGTCCTTAAGAATAGTTTGGTGGTTGACGGGTTTTGTGTAATCGAATTGAGGGTTCGAGGCCCTATCTCCCATGATTGCCACGTTCTGGAAGGTTTTTTCTTTTGTATTTTTTTTGTAGTAGTAGTAGTAATAGTTGTTGTTGTTGTTGCTGCCGCTGTTGTTGCTGATATACTTGTACAGGGGAGGTTATCTTTAGCCTACTGCCGAGACCTGCACGTGCATGCGAGATGTTCTTTTTACGGCAACGATTTTGGGGGCATGAACGTGAACATGAAGAGGCGGGTCGAGTCTATGTAAAACATCCTCAGACGTCACGGAATAGAGTACCTTACAGACTACTGTAACTATCCGATGGGTATTTCCTGAGATCAATGTAAGTAATAACGACTACTTGTAAGTTGTTGTTCCTCACACTAAGCTACCAGGCCTGAACAGATGTAATACTGTGTCTTTGACACAACTGTGAACTGAACTTTCAACCTTCAACCTTCAACCTTCAACCTAGGCGTGCATCTAGATAGCTGCTAACGGCTGAGGCGCACATGCTGTGCTGTGCGGTGCGGTACTACGTACATCGTGGATTTTATACTCTACGTCCAACATCTCTGTATGTACTTCCGAATACAACATCTGTGATAGAAACACCCGAACGGCCTTCCTTTCCCTTCTTGAAGCACTGAAAAGATAGACCTTTGAAATAGGGCCCTGGTGTATGGAGTCTCACTTGCCATCGAACACCTATTAACTATCAACTACCCTAGTGCTACATGCCGCCGGCTATCTAATATTCTCCAGATGATGCACATAATAGATAAGTGGCGGGCGGTAATTGGAACCCCCTTGGATACTTGTGTACTTGTGAGCATTTTCAAGTGGAGCGGATGATATACCTTATCTGCCTCACATAGGTAGGTAGGTAGGTACATACCTCAGGTACATACCTTACCTAGGTACTTAGATATCGAAAGCACTCTGGTGCTCCATCTCTGTATCTATTACATCTACGGTATCGTGGCTTTCCTCTTCGTACAGCTGAATGAAAATTCGACCATACCTACTTACCATAAGGTACCTAATTAGGTGAACACAGCGGCACAGGTATGGATGCTTCTTTCGACTGGCTTGGCTTGGCTTGGCTTGGCTTCGTGGAGTGTACTTAGAAGTCACAAAGATATTCGGTATTGCTCTTCGGTATTGGTGCTTCCTGTTGCTGCTGCTGCTGCTGCTGCGTGCAGATCTATCTGCTCCCTGTCTTTCCAATTCGATATGTACGCATCACTTCTCAATAGCCGTGTGTACGCTGTCTATTCGGGATATTGTTTGGCGATTTGAACGGCCGCTGCGTAATACTGACTTCGCTGGAATGACGATGTGTAGATCTACGATACTCATACGAGAGGCATCATCGACAAGATACCTAGGTAGATAATATACACGTTAAGAGTTGTAGAGACTGGGTTAGTAAGTACTTGTACTTGTAAGTACATACATACCTGGGGCCTCTACTTTCCCCCAGACATGCTCAGGTCCAGTGCCTACGGTGTGCCTTATCCGAACATGCCGCAACACCGTCCCCTCTCCGTCGAAAGCCCCGTGGCCCCCCGTGCCCCCTCTCCGTCCCCCGAACCTTAAGGTACTGTCTTCTCCGTACCTACCTACTAGGTAGTGCCTAATACTTACCTCTACGGTCTACCCGTACCCCCTTTCATGCAGCCACCCAGCCATAGCCGTCAAACCCTCAAGCCTTATCACCGACCTCCAACAACTCACCGTGCTCTCAATGTCCCTTACCTACCTACCTACCTACCTACCTACCCACCAACCCACCAACCTACACATCCTCACTCATCACAATGCGGGGTCGCTCAACGATAACCATCCCAGCCTGGCTACCTTTCTTCCCCACGGGGTCGCATGGAAGCCGATGCAGAAGATCTCGACATCTCAATAGCCGGCCTGTTCCGTGATTAGCATCGCTATGTTCTGTGGGGTTGAAAGTGCAAAAGGTGACGACTAAGGAAGATTGTCTCTCCCTAACATGCTCGCATTTTCTAGACTCTTCGTTTCTATATAATATCCCCCCCCCCCCCAACACACTGTCTTTTCAGTTCGTGTCTCCTGTATTCATTGCTATTGTGACGGTATGGCGTACTGATTAGCTCCTTCAATTGCTATCCATCATTGTTCTCCATTCACTTCTTTCCCAGCAGGCATCGTCAAAGAGAATCCTTTATCGCCATCCTTGGACCGGAAATGTCAGAAGATAAGAATATTGGGGAGAAGGGGTACGAGGGTCCTTTGAGCACAGCTGTGAGAAGTCGCAGCACCGACAGGGAACAATATGTGTATGCCTCCTCGGTCCACGGGTGGAATCCTTCTAACATCCAACCAGTCCTGCAGGCATTCGTGGCATCTTTGCCTCTCCATACGTCGTCGCATGCGCTGCCTTATCTGCTATGGGCGGAATCCTATTCGGATACGACCAGGGCGTTGTATCAATAATCCTCGTTATGGATCAATTTCTCGAAGAATTCCCCCGCGTCTCGGCGACTGCTGGTGGAGCAGGGTTCTGGAAGGGTCTGCTCACAGCCATGATTGAACTGGGTGCATTACTGGGCGCAATGAATCAGGGTTGGATTGCGGACAAATACTCTCGAAAGTACTCCATCGCCTTTGCTGTTTGCATTTTCATTGTTGGAAGCGTCTTGCAAGTCGCCGCCCAGGATTATGCGATGCTGGTTGTCGCTAGATTGATTGGCGGTGTTGGCATTGGCATGCTTTCAACAGTGGCGCCATTGTACATATCAGAAATCAGTCCCCCTGAAATCCGTGGCTCGTTGCTGATGCTTGAAGAGTTTGCAATCGTTTCTGGAATCGTCGTGGCTTTTTGGATCACATTCGGTACCCGTTACATGGCAGGTGAATGGTCATGGAGACTTCCGTTTCTCATTCAGATTGTTCCCGCGCTGATTTTGGGCTTGGGAATTCTCTTCCTCCCCTTCTCGCCTCGATGGCTGATATCCAAAGGTCGCAAGGAGGATGCGCTCCAATCACTGGCCAAGCTCCGTCAGCTCCCACCCGACCATGTTCTTGTTCAGCGTGAATGGAAAGAGATCCGTGCAGAGATTGCTTGCTATCAAGAAATATTGGTGGAACGCCATCCAACACTTCAAGAGCGCACAAAGATGAACAGAGTCAAGCTTGAGGTTGCTTCATGGCTTGATCTGTTCAAGTCTGGCTGTATCAAGCGAACCATTGTTGGAGCTGGAATCATGTTCTTCTCGCAGATGGCCGGTATTAACGCCTTGATCTACTATTCTCCAACTCTCTTCGAGAAACTGGGTCTTACATATGAAATGCAACTGGTCATGTCAGGAGTTCTAAACATATTTCAACTTGTTGGTGTTGTTACCACTGTTTGGTCTATGGATCGCTTTGGTCGTAAACCGCTCCTGCTCTGGGGATCATTCTTTATGTTCATCAGTCACTTAATCGTTGCTATACTTGTGGGCCTCTTCTCAGACAACTGGCTTGCTCATAGCGCCGAAGGTTGGATTGGAGTTGCTTTTCTCTTCTTCTACATGGTCAGTTATGGTGCTACCTGGGGCCCGATATCTTGGGCTATGCCGAGTGAAGTGTTTCCCAGCTCGTTGCGAGCTAAGGGGGTTGCTCTTTCTGCTTGCTCCAATTGGCTGTAAGTCAAGCCCTTCCTGCTCCGAAACTATTTGCTAACCTCTTGCAGATTCAACTTCATTGTTGGCCTAATCACGCCCCCTTTGGTACAGAATACTGGGTGGGGAGCCTATTGTTTCTTTGCTGTATTCTGTCTCCTTGGTGGCATATGGACATGGTTCTTTGTCAAAGAGACCAACGGGAAGACTCTGGAGGAGATGGATGTAGTCTTCGGCGACGCTGCTACCGCGCATGACGAGGAACGGCTCAGACGAATCCAAGCGAGTATTGCTTCTCCACCCGTGGTGCAGGTCGAAGAAGAACGGAGTTGAATAGACACCTTCATGAAAGAAGAAGGATTGACGGGCGAAGTCCAAGTCCTACAACGTGTTTGAAATGGTCTATGATCATGGCTGGTTTATGATGATGGTGCACATGGAAGGAGTAATCATTTAGCATGACTGGAGCTGGGGAGTTTTGCGGATGGGCAGGCGTTTTGATTGCACGGGGATAGTAATGCCCTATGATGGTTTCTAGGTTTTCCGTATGTAACAGATAGTTCATTGGTCTAGGAACTGACCCAATAACCTCAACGTGGTTGCCGGACAACTGTGTGAATATAAAAACATTTGTGCATATGCTCCTTGACACGTGAGGTTAGCTGTAAAGTGTTGATGTCGTTTCGCCCGAAAGGTCCTCTGTCGCATTCCGGAGCCCGGGGTGGGTTGCGAAGCTAGGTAGCGAAGCAGGCATCTGCATACGATGATGCAGGTGGGGAGGCTGGAAAGCTGGCTGGCAACTTAATCGTTATTTTCCTCCCCTCCATTATTCAAAGGTCCCAATTCACTTACGCCTTACCTACGTACCACCTGAATAGCTCCTAAGCCAACCTCCGAAGTCGAAAGTATCTCTTGATATTAGACTCTACAGCTGTCCTTCTACCTCGAGTTGTCAGGAAGGACCATAATTACCGTGCCGCCAGCTTCTTTCATCTTTGCGACATTAGTACATTTTCCAAGAAGAAGAAGTTCCACAACTCGTTCTCCGATAACTGATTTCTTTGGGCACATATCCACAGCCAATCTACTCCCATAGGATATCGAGTACTTCGCAGTTATGGCGGCTTTCTTCACAGAGCTTGCGAACTCCATCTTCACGCCAGGCCCTACACCAACTCTCTTGGTTGCGACCAATGTCTCCTTTGCGGCTCTACAGCTGGTTCTCCTTCTCCTCCTCATCGCCACCTATTCTATCCACTTCGTCATTCTTTCTTTCCTCTCGGCTGCTCTCTGGTACGCCATCAACTGGTTTGTGGCAGAGCTGAATATTGCGAAGGCTCAAGAGGAGGAGCAGCAGAAGAAGGAGAAGGTGCACAAAGATGAGATAGAGAGTGATGGGGAGACAGTCATTGATAGTGGGATATCGGGAAGTGGGAGCAAGGTTGTCGAGGTCCAGGATAGGTCGGGCGAGCTGAAGAGGATGGGAGCAAGTACGAGTATAGCCAAGAGCGAGATATCTACGGAGGACGAGTGGGAGAAGGTCAGTGAGGATGAGAAGTCAAAGTGATCAATTGTTTATGTCTAAGAGCGTTCATACCCTGGGTTTGATGGTGTTTGTGGTAGGAAAGCGTCAAGGGATGATTTGTGTAAGCTTTTAAGTTGCCATGTTTTGCGAGAGATCATTCATTGTCCAAATCAAATCCATACATTCACACCTAAAATGGATATCTTCTCACATGTGCGCTTTTTACTGATTTGAGGTATCTCCGACCGTTCACTTCCTCTCGTCTATGATATCCCGGAAACCTGATCTCATATATTTAAAAAATGCCTGAGGAATCAACACAAAACCACGCCTAAGATTCGCGGTCCCAGAAGCTTTGCGCTTTCAAGCTCATATGTCGACGACGTTGACGACCATAGCATCACACAACACCTTTCTGCCGTCTCTGTCCACATAATTACAACAAGAAACCGCCATCATGAAGTTGGTCAGGTAAGCATACTCTCTTCTGGCACTCATGGCTTGCAGTGTGCGCTCACAAAGCTGTAATGGTTACTAACCTGGGCGTTAGATTTCTTATGAAATGCGCGAACGAGACGGTTACTATTGAACTCAAAGATGGTACTTTCATCCTTAATGCTCGACGCGCTGATGATATAAACCTGCGCGTCCAAGAGCGCCAAAAACTCGGGCTAACAGCGACATAGGTACAATCATTCATGGCACCATCACATCTGTTTCTCCACAAATGAACACTGCTCTTCGTACAGTGAAGATGACCCAACGCGGCCGCGATCCTATTTCCCTCGATACCATCAACATCCGCGGTTCCACCATCAGATACTACATCCTTCCAGATTCGTTGCCGCTCGATACACTGCTTGTCGACGATGCGCCAAAGCCAAAGAACAAGGCTAGAAAAGAGGTTGCCGATAGAGGCGGAGCTCGTGGTGGCCCAAGAGGAAGAGGAGGTCCCAGAGGTCGGGGAGGATTTAGAGGAGGCAGGGGTAGAGGTGGCGGAAGAGGTTTCTAAGCAACCAGACAAGGAAACTGTTTGGAGAAAGAACGAATTCGATGTTGGGAATCTGCATCTTGGGAGCGTTCAGGAATGTGACTGGGACGAAGAGGAGGTTGGGATGATCTGCCCGGCAATATGTGTGCTCAATTGAGGGAAGAGTTCATGCATGGCATGGGCCAATATGGCGTTGTGGATAAAAGTCAGGACAATCATAAAATGCGTATCGTAAGCACAGAACACATTGCCTGTTCCATACGAATTACATGTGGGTGGATATCATCTACGCCGAAGATTATTCTCGAAGTCTAAAGTCCGATTTCAACAAATTCAACCTCTCCAGATACGCAGAATTACCAGTTTCTCCCACCCAGCTTTCTTGCCACTACTGCCCACTGTTTTTACATGCCAGCCCTGCTCGCTCACCCTGTTCTTTACATCCTCGGGCTTGTTCTGCGCACACAGTAGGATATACGCTATGCCTTGCTGACTCAATATATGCGGCAATGCATCCAACAACCGATTCGTAGTTTCCATACCGTCTTCTCCGCCTGCATAACTTAATTCCAGTAAATGAGAATCCTCTTCGAATGTCGTGGTCTCTCCCAAAGACCGCAGTTCCTTTGCTAATGGCAGCGTAGGTGTGGGTACGTAGGGCGGGTTGAAGACTAGTACATCTACACTATTTCGCCGTAGTGCTGTGTTCAAATCTCCTTGCACGTTGCCTAAGTAGGTACCCCCAGAATTCCCTTGCTTATTGAGAGCCAGCGTAATGGTCTCAGAGGTGGCTGCGCATGCGAAAGAGTTGATATCCACGCCCAGAGAGAAGATATCGGATCGACCGAAGATTATTTTTGCGTTGGCGGTGAGAAACGCAAGAACAACGCCAGATCCAGTGCCTATTTCAGTAATGAGAGGTGACGAAGAGGAATGGAAGTGAGCTTGGAGAAAGGCGATCTCGTCGGTAGAGGAGAGGGTATCAAGGAGGAGGTAGCTATCTTCGGCGGGCTCATAGATGCGATCGAAGCTTAGGTGAGTAGTTGACGGTGTAGGAAGCATGATGACTATCCGTGGGAGGAGGAAGAGACGGATAGGTAATTACCTAGAGAAGAAGTAGCTGACCGAGACGATAAATGCTTGAGAAGACGTTGTTGAACACTTGATGTTTTCGAAACCTGCTAGTTATCGAAGCCTTCTTTGCAAGGCTGAGAACGGAGCTTTCGAAGAATGGCCGAGATGAATCGATGACGATGTCTATCACCATCTCCAATCGTAGTATTAAAACCTCTTTAATAGCAGGAAATCACTCCAATTCACTATGAGAATCCATCCTAGACTACTGATGGCGTCGCATACGTCGGCCGGAACGACGAAAGGCTTCAAACCCGCCCCTATGGCTCTTTTGCCTCCGATACCGCTATACAGACGACTATTCAGAGCTCATAGGAGACATCTGCCTACAGAAATGAGATTGTTAGGTGACGAGTATATCAGGAGTGAATTCAGAGCTCACAGAGATGTTGAAAATCCAGTACATATCGTATGAACACTCCCTGTACAACTCGATTGAAGAGATGCTGATTGGAAAATGTAGATTGGATTCTTGACGGAATGGCAGATGTATGCTCAGAAGCTTGAGGGAGAATCATGGTTAGGAGAGAAAATGGACATGCACAAGATTGATAAAATGAGTGGTAAATATGCATGATCTTTGGGATCTCTATGAAGCTGATTAGTTTGTCGTAGATCAACAACTGGGACAACTGTACGAGCTCATGCAAGCGATTCAGAAGAAGCAGAAGGAAGACGCAGAAGAACTAGAGAAAAGCAGACAGTAAATAGCGATGCAGTTAATACATCCAAATCATGCAAGTCACTTTCGAGGGAACTGGTTAAGCAACCAAATCTGTCCATTCATCTATGGCAAAGCGTACGGCGCGTGTGAGCAGATTTACCTAATAGAAGGTATCTACACATACAGACACAGAGGTAAGGTAGGTATCAAACATTTCTGGAAAGCCTCATCGATTGGTTTGTTAAATTCTCAAGGTTTTAAGCCCCGATTCTGACTGGCAGAGCATTGTAACTCTTGAGGAAGGAGCACCTTTCAATAGCGACTCCTGTCAGCAAACAACGCTGGATGATACCTCACAAGAGGTTGAATTACGGATATCCTTCAGATCACAAACGTCTCTTCACTTTCCACCTCGTTTTATACCAAAATGTGCACCACCATGCTTTACAAATCGCGCATCTGCAGCCACATGTGGTTGGCAATCGACCAGCCTTGCCGTCGTGGTCGAGGGTTCTCCAACTGCTATTCTTTCCACGATGGACGTATCAAACGCTCTCTACGTATCGAACCCATTCTGATGAATCACGGATGTCCTTGGTATCAGAGAAGAGAGGACTACGATCTCAACCTGATTAGAATGGTCACAAGAACAAGAGCTGGGTGGGTTGCTGGTTCGGATCCAGGACGGCCTGGGGAGGTTAATTACGTGTTTTGTCTCTGTACAATCATGTGAAGCAGTTGGAAGGTATCATGTCAAGGAAGAGAGAATCTGGAATTCTGTATTGTTGATCACAAGCTGAGAAACGGACACCAAAGTCTGACAGCTAGAGAAGCAATGACATGTTGCAAGGTTCTTTTTTCAAACCACAATTTACAAAGTATATGCTGTGATAGGAAAACATCCGTTACAAGCACTTTTCTTCGGCTTGTTTATTCTGCATCCAGTGGGCAAATAGGAGGTTGATCGTTGACCTGAATTCCTCCTCTCTTCTTCTCGTTGGAGTCGCGGAATGGGAGTTTCCAACCACCCTCGTGCTCCGGTGTAGCGAGCCACAATCTCATCAAGTGTCTTCTTGGTATAGGTGGGTTGTGGTCGGTGTAAGCAGTTCGTGCATGCAACACGTGCTCGTTGCTCAAGAATTGAATGTCGCCAACTTCGAGGATCATGTGGAGTCTGAGACGGTGGCAGGTATCTTCCAACACTTGGGCAGCCTCTTTTTGCTCTTCACTGAGGGCTGGAACAATGCCCTTGTCGGAGAATCGCTCAAGAGACTTAACATAGTATGGATCCCACTTGGAGTAAACACGCCCGTTCGCACCGGTCTCGAGGTAGAAAACCGCGGTCTTGATATATGGCTCCTCGCCATGGGACTCTTCACCCTTGCGGTCGAAGTACCAGATGGGTTTGGTGAGAGTTTCCGCGACATCTGGGCGTTCCTTCTGAAGAACGTTCCAGACATGATGGGAAGAGACAATGTCGGATTCACCACCTTCAAGTGCACGGGCGATGCAAAGGAGACCGACGATATCAGAGTCATCAGCATGGAAAAATTGTCTGGATTCCAAATTAGCAAAGCCTATTTCGAGCACATTCAAGGAGTCTTACCTGGCATTGGTTCTATAAATACGAACCCGGTCGATTGCCTTTGGATCATCACCGAGGTCCTTGACGTGACCGAGTACGTGCCCTCGACCATTTTGACTGACGAAGTATCCGAGATATGTACCTAATCCCATGTATGCAACAGCAGACTTATGATTGCCCCACTTCTCAACTGGGAAGCCCTTGAAAAGGACGAATCCCTTACCGTTGAGGACCTCATTTCTGATGGATGCCAAAAGCTTGGAAAGGGTTGGCAGTGGAAAGTTGCCCTATGGTTATCATTAGTATAAGTATGAGTATGATGCTATGCTATGCTATGGCCAAGTAAGACAGTTACATACCTTGGAGATGCCTGTCAATGGGATGTTCTCCTCGATGAACTTATCTGCGGTAGCACTCAACTCTGCAACCTCTTCCTCGTTGAGTACGTGAACCCATCTCTCTGGGTTGTTGGTGTAATCCTCCGCCTTCCATACACTCTGACCTGTGATTTCCTTTGGGAATTCCGAGTATGGTCTGATGGCACCTGGGATAGGGGGATGTTGACCAGATGTTCTAATCCCGTCTGGAAAGACCTTGATGTCTACAGATCTTTGAAGTGGCTTGGAAAAGTGGTGTGATGGTGTAGGACGGGTATCAACTGAAGGCGTCATTGTAAAAGCAAGTAGAAGGAAGGGTACAAATGAAGATGAGCTTAAGATATGTACAAGATACAATTTAGAAAATGTACAAGAAGTGATTTGGATAGTAGAGGCGAGGTAGATAGGTAGGTATGCAAGTATGTATGCAGTGGAAGTGTGGGGGGGGGGATTGTAGGAGGGAATATATAGTAAGTATATCTGATGTCTCCAGGCGAGCGAGGTATGGTGCAATCGGGCAGAAGCAGGGTGAAGGGAGTATGTATCATACTCTTCATAGGTACGTACCTATGTGCAAGGATTGTTCTGGACGTCAAGCGTCAAGGTATTACCTGCCATGTTATCACGAATTGTGTAGATGCTCTACTCTAGATGCATCAATGATAGCAAGAGGATCTGCCGGGAGTAATCCATTTATCAGTTTGTCACGAGTAGAATAACAGATGATATGAGATGATGGCGAGGTAGGTGAGGTACGCCATAAGGTACTGTAGGTATGCTTCTATGTGCGAGGAGGGGAGGCATGTACTTGTACATACTATTACATACATTCATACATATAAACATATGTACAGGTACAGTACTTGGGTAAGTACTACTGCACTACTATGTACGTACTACGTAGGTGGGGTGTAGGTAGAGGGGTAACGACTAAGTACATGCACAAGTACCTCGAGGTATGTTGTGACGACGGGGAAGCCACCCTCACTATGGCGATTGCGTGCTTATCGACACGCATGGCCTCACTTTCTTCTATTACCTGCCATCCTTACGTGTACCGAGCACCATACGACATGCAATGAAAGCAAAGAAATATCTATGAGGCTCTTCCTCATGGGCAATGCACTTGTATATGTTATTTCCCTGCGTATATCTGTCTATGCATCGATGTAATACGTAGGTCCTCCTTGCCATTCCCTGCCGAATGCCGAGCAAGAGTTGATAATAAACCCGTACCTACGTAGATGATAGATAGCAATATCGACCTACTTACTAACGTGGATGGGCTTCTGAGCAAGATCCCGACATCCTAACCATCAATACTTATGTAGTAGGTCCATTTACTCTGCTATTCATTAAGTACTTGGGTTTTGGGTTTGGTTTCTATTTCAATTTCAACTTGAACTTCACCGGTGCACCAGTGCTCTTACTACTACTTATTGTGAGTAGATAAGGTACCTACTGTACTGCGGTCCACTTTATTGGTGCCTTACAATGTAAGGCATATAAATGACTGACACCTTACCTAGATAGGTACCTAGCTACCTCAATGCGCCGGGCGGAATTGAGCCGCAATCTTTTCCCAAGTATTGTAAGAATTTCGATAACGATTGTATGATCCTAATCACTGTAGACTTCTCACCTCTTCAACAACATCTACACGTCCAACGTGATGTTATCAACACTCACTTGAGTTGTTAGCCGAGAGTTTACGTCTCGTTCAATCCTAATCTGCTTTGATAATTGGGACACCGCTCGAACACATCACCAGCACATAGCCTTCGCAATCGAGCAAGATGCTGGAAAAGGTCCACACGAAGTTCAATGAAGGAGGAAAGGACACTGGTTTGAGCCGGTTCGTTGACGAGATGAAGAAGGAAAAACCCAAGGACACGCCCAATCCGACGCCATCCCCGAAAAACCCATTTGCTGTCTATGACATTCCCTTGGAGGATTCTCCGAAGGGCACGAAGCGCAGCAGAGACGGCAGTCCAAAGTCTGTCTCTCCCGATAGACCAGAAAAAAAGCATCCGAAGCTAAAGACATCTGCATTGAGCAGTCTAAAGCCTGCAAAAACCGATCAGATCTTCATCGACAGCGCAAGCGAACATCGAGGTGATGGCCTCCACACGAACGGCTCAGCAGTCTCTAGCCCGGGTGTCAAGAAACAAAAATTCAATGGCACAAAAGAACACGTCAATGGCCAGAACAAGCACTTGAACGGTACCAAGGGATACAAGAAGAGCGTCTTTGCTGGTGAGGACTCCGACGAATCGACCATCAAATCCGCACGAGAACCTCCCAATAGAGCACAGCTGTTAAGAAAAGCAGATGCTTTATTGACTGCACGCAAGAAACTACCAATCTGGGCACACAAGGCGGATATTCGATGGAGTCTACGGGAGAAAGATGTTCTGCTCTTGGTAGGAGAAACAGGAAGCGGTAAAAGTACTCAAGTCCCCCAATTTCTAATCAATCAGCCGTGGTTCAAGAAACAACTGGTCGAGGTGAAGGCCGATGATGGGACTACTCAGCACGTCAATGTGGGAGGCATGATCGCGATCACTGAGCCTCGAAGGGTAGCAGCAACGTCCCTCGCGCATCGTGTGGCAGCAGAAATGGGGTCATATCTGGGAGAAAAAGGTTTGGCTGGAGAGGTTGGCTATGCCGTGCGATTCGACGCGAACATCCCAAAGGGCACGAAAATCAAATTTCTTACGGAGGGTATGCTACTTCAGGAGATGCTCAGAGATCCCTATCTTCGCAAATATAGCGCCGTCATTGTTGATGAAATCCATGAGAGGAGCGTTGACGTAGACCTTCTGACCGGGTTTCTGAAGAACATTGTCACCGGAGACAAGAAAGGTCGTGGTGGCCTCCCACTCAAGGTCGTTATCATGAGTGCCACGGCAAACCTGGAAGGACTTCAAACTTTCTTCTCAACCCCATCAATGATAGCTCCCGAGAAACAACTGATAAACGGCCAGCATGCCAGCAATGGTGAGGTTGAAAAGTCATCCGAAGCTCGGAGATCATCAAATGCCTCATATTCATCCTGGTCAGGGATTTCTGAAGAAGGAGCGAATGGAGCAAGCAGTCCGGATCCTCTTTCTTTGAACCAAACCTCTGCTACCGACGGCACTAAAGGCGTCAATGGCGACTCGCCTGATATTAAGCACCCAAAAGATAATATTGCAGTACATCATATCGAAGGTAGACAGCATCCTGTTACCGTTTACTATACCCCAGAGCCAGTTCTGGATTACATGGACTCCATGCTGAAAACTATCCTGAAAGTGCACATTCAGGAGCCCTTGCCCGGTGACATTCTTGCCTTTCTTCCAGGACAAGATGATATTGAAGGTCTTCAAAAGCTCATTGAAGGCTATGCTGAAAAGCTTGAGAGGAACGTCCCAAAGATTCTGGTTTTTCCTCTTTTTGCCAAGCTCTCTCTGGACGCGCAGCAGAATGCCCTGAAACCTGCAAAGGACAAGCGTACACGCAAGATCATTCTTGCTACTAACATGGCCGAAGCCTCGCTAACAGTACCTGGCGTTCGAACGGTCATTGATTGTGGTAAGGCCAAGATTAAGCAATACCGCGCCCGTCTTGGTCTAGAATCGCTTTTAGCAAAGCCTATCTCAAAGTCCTCCGCTATTCAAAGAAAGGGCCGTGCTGGTCGTGAAGCACCAGGGAAATGTTATCGGCTCTTCACAGAGGCAGACTACCTCAAACTCCAACAAGCCGATATCCCAGAGATCCTTCGAATTGATATCATCCAGGCGGTGTTGACTATGAAGGCGCGAGGAGTTAAAGATATCTTCTCCTTTCCTCTTATGGACCCACCTGAGGTTGATGCTATGTCTGGCGCTATGCTACGTCTCCACACACTGGGAGCCCTCGACGATGAAGGAGAAGTCACGCGCGTAGGTCGTGCCATGACTGGGTTTCCAACTATTCCAGCTCATGCTTGTGTTCTTGTCGGAGCCGCTGGCCCAGATTCTGATTGTCTGCTGGAGGCCATTGATGTTATTTCCTGCCTTGACGCTGGGGATGATTTCTTCATCCAAGCGAAGACCGAGGAACAACGTGAAGAAACAGAAGAAGCTAGAAAAGATCTGAATCGCAGAGAAGGTGATCTACTTCGAGTCTTGACCGCAATGCAGAAATATACCGCTCAGACCGGAAACGATCGATTGTCCTGGTGCAAGAAACACTTGATCAATTTTTCCACCATGAAAACTGCAATGGATATCAGGAAGCAGCTCCGTCGTTACTGTGTCAGCAAGAAACTACTCAGCACCCAAGATATTCCCGACGATCCTACACCGTTCGAGCCTCTTTCCCCAGAGCGTGCACAGAACCTTTTGAAGTGCTTCTTGAAGGCATTTAGTGACCGGACGGCACTTTTACATCCAGATGGAAGCTACAAAACCGTCCATGGCCATCATGTTGTTGTAATCCACCCCGGATCTTGTCTGTACGGGAAAAAACTGGAAGCTATTATGTACCTGGAACATGTCTTTACCAGCAAGAGTTATGCGAAGAGAGTCAGTGCTGTACAGGCGAACTGGATTCTAGAGGTTAAGGGCGCATAAGGAATAGCAAGTAGACGAGGATTTCAAGATGCATTTTCTTCTTCTTCTTCTTTTCTTTCTTGTCTTGTATGTTTTTGACTCGGAGGCGGTCCGGTTTAAAGGAGTGTCACAGGGATAGATTCAAAGATGCACGTGGAACATGGATAACATTGCAAGCAATCCAGGAGACTTCTCTTTGCTCAGCGGTATTTATTTCGAGGAGAAACCATGAAGGGTTATATGGAAGCGGTCATTTATGTAACAGATATGACACATAAAGAGCCATCTAAAAGTCCTCTAATTTATAAACTTCGAAAGCTACAACTTCATATGGATGTGCCCTATCACTATCGATTAGTCTATTTTGCCAACACTCACTTAGAAACAAACTCACTTCTTCAATGCTTGGACAGCCATCCTAGTGACCTCCTTGCCTGAGCAGAGCACCTCCACGCGTACCTCCTCAGTGACGGCTAGTTGGTCCACAGCGCCGGTGTGGGGAACTGCGCCTGCCGACGAGACTGGCATGAACTGGCCCTTCCCAAGGATTTCGAAGGCGACCTATATCAGTTTTAGAACCAACCACTTGTAATTAAAAAGATGCAAGGGATTTAAGAAATTAATGGGTTTTGAAAGTAAATTGGGGATGAGTTGTGTAGATGATGGTATTTGCTCCCCTGACGAACAAGCCCCTTATATTCAATTGAACCGGGATGGAGCACAAAGTGCTCTTCATCTTATATTGGCAGGTATGGTTGGTCTGCATGTGTATAGAAACCCAAGGAATACACCAGTTAGAAAAAAGAAATTCCTTCCTTTACCTGCACGTATTTTCCGTTCTCCCACGACCCTGCACCAGCATCAAAGACCGCCTTTTTCGTAGTCTCCAAATGGCTCGGGAGAACCGTCCAGATGAGCTTGTAGTTTTCCGTAGACATGGTGATAGATTCAGGTATATTTAGACAGTTGAATGTCTTGAGAAAAAAGGTGAGGTTGAATGGGAATTGATTGGTACAGAAAGAATTTGTCAAGAAATTGTAATGGTGAGATAAAAAATTAATTTAAGTTGTTAGTGATCACGTGAAGATACCGACAAGTGAAGAGTGGGGCATGTGAATACAATGTTTTTGAATTTCTCAAGTATTACCTACCTTAGGTATGGTAAACCGGGTTTCAAAACCAATACCAAACAATGTAACCTATACTACAATAACATGTCCTCCAACGCCAATACACGAAACAGATTCTATGTTCAAATAGCCTAATGTATACGGTCCAATCTTGCTCTGTTCATCGCAATTTGGTCGTCCACAGCATCAGTCTATATATAAATTAGCATGTAACCTCGGTGAATAGAAACAAGAACACTCACCTTTCCAACAATTCTCCCGATGTGGACATTCTGCTCATCAACTTCCTTACCAGTGGCTCTTGCTAATAAGTTCAAGCGGCCAGCAGCACCGCTCAAAGCATCCAAATTGTCTTCGATCTCGTTCTCCATCTCATCATCCTCGCTATCGGCCTCAAATTGATACTTTGATCGCTCTGCCAAGTTACGCCCTGTTGACTTAGGCTTGTAGCCTTGATCTCCTGGCTGCAACTCCTTAAAACTACTCTCCATACGAGCTTTTGTGCCAAATGCGGCACGGCGGGTTTCGTCGCGCTGTTCTCTCTCAGATCGATGTTTATCAATGATATCTTGATCTCGCTTCATGTTTCGTGAAGATTTGGTGAATGGATTAGAAACGTGCACTGCGAACATGCTCTTGTTGAGGGTCTTGAGCTCCTTGGCCTTCTCCTCAGCAACTCTGTTGTGGTTCGCGGCAAGGTCCAAGTTCTTTTCGGTATTGTGAATGCGTTCACCCTGTGCTCCCAATCGTGCCAAGGTTGCTCGTCCGGTCTCCTCGGCCTGTGCTGCAATTCGGAGAGCGTTGCGGGTGGACGACACATCCTCTTGCTTCATGAATCGGATTTGCTGCTTAGTGGCCTGTACATCCTCCTCCTCCTCCTCTTCAGCTGTCAGCTGCCGTTCCTCGCCATATGAGTTGCCACCATAGCTATCGCCGGCGGAGCCTGATGGATCTGCACCATATCCTCTCTGAGCAGGAGCTGTTGCTTTTTGGACATATCTGTCCTTCGCATCGCCGAACAATTCGTTTCTGTTGTCGTCCGTGGTAGTTGTATCACTGCTGTTGGCTCTGCCTAAGCCACCGTAGCCACCTGGTCCTCGTGCCGATGTAGCCGCAGCACCTGCAGCGCCATCGTATCTATTTGCGCCATAGCCACCTCCGCTGCCGTATCTATCGGCAGCATATCCGCTTCCAGCTTGAGACGGGGGACCTGGTCGTTCTCCGTAACCACCTCTTGCTGCACCTGGTCCGCTGGCAGGTCCACCTCGTGTACCGGCTGGAAGTCCTCCTGGTGGACCCGGAGGGGCAGCACTGTATGAGGAGGCCTTTGCCTGCTGGTAGGGAGTAGGCATGTTGGCATATTTGTTGGTGTCACCATAGGGATCGGCGCCTCCTGCTGGCTGAGCATATGGGTTTGACGACTGAGCTGGGGAAGCATTCTTGGAGCGACCACCGAAGAGCGCAGAGCGACTGGACTCATCATCATCTCCTGATTTCTTACCGAAACCGAATTTCCCCATGGTGGATCAGGGAGGGATATTTGCGAGTGGGAGTGTGAGTTGGACCTCTATATTCGATTGCTGGTTGGCTGTGAATGGGGAGGCGTATACAAGTGACCAGATTCGAAGGATGCCAGATTGAATGTTGTTGTCTAGGGAGGCAGAGTAGAGTATTTGTATGATTGTTTGTTTGTGCTGTTGGGTAATTCTTTGGTGCCTGATCTGCATGCAGTACCAAAGGTAAGCCGTTCGACGTTCGACGTTCGACGTTCGTTGTGAGGTAGGTATTAAGGATTGAATTACAGTGAGTACCTTACCTTGGGTACTGAAGCTCGAGCTCGTCTTGTTTGGGATGTGTTTCGAGGCTGAGCGCTCGATGGGTTCAGTGGCTCAATGCTGAGTGGCCAGCATTGTCGCCGCCTCTAGAAATAGTAACTAGCACGTTCAGACCCCTCGGACACTGCTTGAGATGGATGTACTTGTATGTATTACGGAGGATGCACCAGCGGAATCTTTACCGACTCGACAGGGTAAAAAGGGTAAAAAGGGTGAAAAGGGTGAAAAAGGATGAAAAAGGGATAAAAAGAAAGAAAAAGAAGAGAGGAGAGAAAAGCCCCGTAAAGACTCGAATTAAAACAATAAAAGAAAGACCAAAGACAAATACAAAAGAGTAAAATGTCAAGATAATATTATGTCTGGATATGTTTTCCAACTGGCACGGTCCCACCACACCCGCCCTAAGAATAATGACTCAGGCCACTCACTCACTCACTCACCACTCATCATCATATTATCTTATCGTCAATGACTGACTGACTGCCAGTCTCTACGGCTTCACCTCATCTCACCTCACTTCACTTCACTTCCTCGTATTGACCGGTGACCACAATCTAACTCATACATATATATCTCCCCGCCCCTCCTGGTCCAGCTCTTCCCCTTCACTTGCGTAATAAATCTCCAACATACTACTCTACCCCCAACCTATCCACCACGCAAGATGTCCTTCCAGTAAGGGAAATTACCCTTCTCTCTCTCTAATATTCTCTAGCCATCACAAAAGCAAAACACAGAACGCGCCCCAAAGGAAATTTCAACTCAAGATGATTCGCCAACTATCTCAATCATTCCGCATGCAAACAGTTACACGATCTTTATTATATTCTACATTGTTAGCGCTGCGGCAGGATTAATTTCATTGATTACTGAAGGAAGCCGACTTTACAAATGGCCTCGATATTTACCTATGACCCAGAACCGAAGAGGGTCTCTTCACCATGGCTCACTCCAGCCGACTCTACCCCGGGAACTCCAAGGAAGTCACTGAACTCCGAAAACTCTTCCCCGGCATTACTGGCAGATTATGGGGTCACCAAACTCGAAGCCGAGCCCCAGGAAGGACCAACGGAATACAAGGTACTTTCGACACACACACGTCGTGGTTATGTGATGGCTGATCCTACCTAGTTGCATCTGCTGTTAAGACCAAGAAGAGCATACAGTTCTTCAACGACTGCATCGGGTAGTGGACGAGCGGCCACGCCAATACTGGCTCCATCGAACCAATCGAGACAGAACCGCCTGCAACAATTGACTACTCAGCTGCTGTGGCGTTTACAACAGTCCTCACCATATCATGCTTCTGCCACCAGTGATCTGGTTCTTCCAAAACTGCCGGAAGCTGCACCACAGCTCGATGTCCCTTCGAAACCGGGAAGACTTCTCCCGGGATTAGAAGAAAGCAGGGGTGCTTTATATGAGATTGGTGTCTCGGACGACGGCACATTCGTTGGCTTGACAAAAGACGAAATGGATGAAAGTTTAACAAATCTAAGATCAATGGCTGCAAGTTTGGGATGCATAGTGGAAGTAACACGAATGGTGCAGGTTGGAGATTGCGAATGGCAGGAAAAATGCGGTGTCGAAGAGAAAAGAGGATGGGAGAAACTGGAGAGCTCATCTACTTCAGCTCCCAAGGCACTCCGACGTCAAGCACAGCTGTTCGTTGCAGAAGCTCTGATAACACCCGACCTGAGCTCGGCTAGCTACAGTCAAGTACACAATGTCCCTACTGGTCCAGTCTCGGAGGCATCTAGATATCTATCCCCTCAAAGGATTTCCGCGGCGCGAACCAATAACTCATACACTGAGCAACTGCGAGTGACTTTGACTGGAGCAACAACATCTGGAAAGTCTAGTCTTTTAGGCACGTTAACCACAGCCATGCTCGATAACGGCCGTGGCAAGAGCAGACAGGTTCTCTTAAAACACCGACACGAACTACTCTCTGGAGTCACTAGTTCCGTCGTACAGGAGCTTTTGGGTTATACCAAGTCCTCCGACACGCCAGGGCAGTTGGCAGACGTTATGAATTTTGCTTGCGCAAACGTAAATGATTGGAACGATATACACTCATCTTCCAAAGATGGCCGTTTGGTTTTTATCTCAGATTCTGCCGGACATCCAAAATATCGGCGGACGACAGTCCGGGGACTTGTCGGATGGGCTCCCCATTGGATGATGCTTTGCGTAGCAGCAGACAGCGGTGAGGCAATAGCAGGTAAGGACGGTTCCACATCAACAGCTCAAGAAATCCTCGGAGTCACTGGAGCGGGACTTGATCTTGCCAAGGCACATCTTGATTTGTGCTTGAAGCTTGAGAAGCCCATGTGCATTGTTGTAACAAAACTTGACCTAGCATCTAAAACGAGCTTACGTCAGAATTTGTCGAAGGTTCTGACAGCCATAAAAGCTGCAGGCCGTACTCCTGCGCTCATTCCACCAGACCAAGATGCCGTTCTATCTGAGACTGATCTTGCATCAATACCGAACGCTAGGGCAGATCCTGTCCGAAAAGTGATCAGCAGTATCAACCTCGATAACCTTGTGGAGGTGGTACCCATTATTATCACAAGTACTACAAAGGGAACAGGCATTAGAGCCTTGCACGCTCTCTTGCGTCTTCTTCCACTGCCGCCATTTCCAACCTCTCAAGACCTTGTTGGGCCAGTACTCAATCCCGAACAGCCTGCTTGCTTATTCCATGTCGAAGATGTTTTCGAATTACCTGCATCATACGCTATGGAAACCTTCGCAGGCGACAAAAAGGACACAGGAACCGTCGTAGCTGGCTATATGCGATTTGGAAGTCTTTCCGTGGGAGATACTATAGTACTTGGCCCATTTCCTGGTGACTACGATGATAACATTATGTCATGCAAGAATGGAGCTCGCAATTCACCAAACAGAAGACAGATGACTTCCGTCTTTGAACCAGACAGCTTCTTTGAGTCTCTATTCCATCCATCAGCGTCGGAACTTGCACAAGCAGCATCTCGAACTACCATGGCAGCATCACTCACGAGAGATGAATGGTACAATGCACGAATAGTTAGCATTCGGAACCTACGGTTGCCGGTTCACAGGCTTGAAGCTGGGCAGGTTGGAACTATCGGTATCATCGTGGATGTCCCCGAACAAACAGCTTCTAATGGTCCATTCGAGCGTTTACCGCCGACAGTTCCTCAGATACGCAAAGGAATGGTTCTTGCGGTGCCAAGCCACCACATGGCTGGAACAGGCCATTCTCTACAGGCGGCAAGTGGCTTCACTGCCTCATTCGATGACAGCGATGTCACATCCCTCACCCTGAAGAGCTATGTTGTTGTTTACATTGCAAGTATTCGTGCCACTGCACGTGTGAGAAGTATAGCGCCTCATGTTCCCCAAATCGAGAACTTGCGTCTCGATACCGAGGAGGACCTGGACGACGTCTTTGGATTGGAAGACACTGATGAGGAAAAGAACGTCTTGGAACCACCACTTTTTGGCAAAGATGGTACTACAGATGTTACATTGGAGATCATGTATTGTCGTGAGTGGATTGAGCTTGGAAGTCAAGTGCTTATTATGCCTGGTGGTGGTCAGGGGTTGTATTATGGCAGTGAGAGGGGAGAGAAAGGAATCGCCGGCCTTGAGGGATTTGTAGGCCGGGTTACTGTTGTGATTGATTAGTGTTTTATTTTGTTTTTGTTTTTGCTTCTGCTGGGTCCAAATTGTGTATAAAGGAACAAAGAGCGCGCTTTTGTTTATGGCACTGGTTTTGTCCAGTATAGCTGATGATGCGCTACGGTGTGAACGGCATGGTTTTTGATACATTAGCGTTGTTCATGGCAGAATTTTTCTCGTATGGAAGCTTTGGTGTATTGGAATCAAGCGTTATAAATGCGTCTCTACGACTCTCCGTAATGCTGACTTGACTGATATCCTTTGACTCTGAAAAAGATGTCAGTCCCAGGCTTGTTTTGATGTTAAATCCTACTCCCCCTTCGGTATGTTCGTGCGCTAGACGTTTCACAATGACAGTTGTATAATCACCTAGCGTATGAATACACCGTGGGGGGGAGAGAAAGGGATTCTCGCCGCTAGTGTCTATCAAAAATACCACTTGACTTGCAAAGATACTGAGGATGATCAGAGATTATATCACTAAGCGGATGATGATAGATAACTTGAACATGGGGGGTCTTGCAAATAATTCAAGGATTGGGCTTCTAGGTCCTGAACGGTACGATACTCTTTGTCCTTCGATTTATACGTATGTGTTATTTCTCGCGCTTTTCAAGATTGCCATGGAATAAAATTATACGCTTAATGTGGCTTAGAATACTGTTCTGCACTCTCCTTGTGCAGGTAACAGGGTTTTTGCTTGGATAGACTTGTTCATGCTCACTCTTGTCAGTGATACTTCCAGATCCCCCAATAACTTGAGGGGCTGCATTTACCAAGGCTCAAGGACAGTTTTGAGTAGATACCACTGTGGTACTTGAGTCATATGAAATACGTGCAATACAGCAAACGCGGGCTCTTGACACTTTAATTCATGCCATGCCTTCACTGCGAACCGATAGGGGTTTTTTTTTTCGGAACCTTTTCAGATCCTCTGATGAATAATGACTTGGCTGTCTTTTGGTCTTTTGATGATTTAATCTTAGTGTTACTCCACTGGCAGAGATTGTACGAGTGAACTCCTCGAGATGCTGCTTGCTACGATACCCAATGCAATCAACCTGTATGCCCCTCTTGAGTAAAAATAGCACGCAATGCTCTCCCTAGAGGCATTTTTCACACAATTAATCTGTCACATTCTATTATTTTCAATAAGCTGGAATTTTAATGAATAAAGGTCAACTTAGACCAGATGTGGAAGACAATGATGACATGGTATAGCATGCAGGGAAGTGAATCCATAATCATTACCGCGCTACAATCATCAGTTGCTATCACCAGACATCTGAATTAGCCTGCATTCAACAATGGAGACATATCCCGAAGTCAAGGTAAACAGAAAACTCATTACGAGTGCTCGAGCTTATCCTACCAGCACGAGAAAAGCTGACGGCCTGAGACTTATCAACAGGGACTGTTACACCATTCACAAGATTGTTGTCCAGTCAGCAGTCTCCTCCATGCAATAAATGCCTGTATATAACATCCACAACGTCCCAGACTCGTATATCATGCCCTAACTAGCCCATAAAACAGCGTCCAGGTAAGTACAAAGCCCGAGAGTCCTTCGACGATACCACCACTCCAGAAAGCAAAGGCACTTAGCACAAATAAGCCCGTATCGCCCGGCGCAGACTTAGTACCGGCTGCAGCGCTCTTAGGTGCGACGTGGAAGATGTAGATGAGGATATTGGTGAGCATGCTGAAGAAGAGGTAGAAAAGGAAGCCTGGGTAGGACTCAAGACCCAGAATGCCAGCTGCGATACCAAAGAGGGAAGCGGTGAGGTTGTGTAGGTTCGAGAGTGTCTGTAGAGATTGTTAGTGATGTTGATGCTTAAGCTTCAGGATAGACGTGCCTTTGTGTTGTAGATTATTGAGTCGTTGACCAACGGGGAGATCTGAAGTTCGCGTTCGGAAAGCATGGTGGCTGTGGAGGGAGGATTGAGGGCCGGGTCCGTTGTGTTGATGTGATTGTGTGCAGGATTTGGAAATTGGAGATGGGAGTTGGAGCTGGAGCTACGAGCTTGAGCATGAGTTGTGATGTAGTTCGGGATAATTGCGGAAGCGAGACTGGCCTGCGCATCACCGTAGCCTCCTCCAGTCCAAATGTGAGTCCATGTATTTTACCTGCTGCCGCTCGACAGACCTGCTTCACGCAGATACTTCGAAGCTTCAGTACATCAACTTAACACGCTATTTCACTAGCAACATAAAAAGATTACTCAATGAGGAATTGAGGGTGAATCAGTTGATCAATTGTAGGGGCCTCTTCGTCCCGTGAGCTCCTCATCTGTCGTCCACCGCCCAGTAAAAATCCGTGGTCACTAATTTTATGATCAACCAACTCAAGAAGTGTTCGAGCAATCACTTTCTACGCTATGCTCTGGCTCCTAATTAGGCACTTCCCTGAATGGTCTTATGTCAACTATGCATGAATTGATCACTTTATCGTCACACTCCACATATCAGTAACATCGAGCTGCTAACAAAGACAGTATATTGTCGTCTTATAGAGGTACGGGGGGGGGGGGGGGGGGGGGGGGGGGGGGGGGGGGGGGGGGGGGGCGGGGGGGGGGGGGGGAGGGGGGGGAGGGGGGGGCGGGGGGGG
>JAGKQE010000098.1:0-99997 GCA_022609375.1 Xenosphaeropsis pyriputrescens | reverse complement strand
TCTAAAAGCGGTGTTTTATAATTTTAAAAAAAAAAAAAAAAAAACCCAAAAACACCCCCACCAAACAAAAAAAAAAAAAAAAAAAAAAAAACACCCCCCCCCCCCCCCCCCCCCCCATTCAGCATCACCACACCTAATACTTCGTCCTCCTCTGCCAGAAGCGGCGCTTGGGAGCCGCACTCCCATACGTCTTCCCGCCACCGACCTTCTCACTCCTACTGGACCTCCTCTCGCGCCTCGCACTGCAGCACGAGAAGAACACGACGAAGCAGCCGAAGAGCAGCGCCACCATAGCCGCGAGCACGCACCACATGGCGACGCCGAAGCGCGCATGGCTGCCGGCGCCATCGCCGTTGACGTGGTTCTTGACGATGCCGAACAGCGTGAAGTCGGTGGCCATGACGACCAGCGTCACGAGCCACGCGATGGCCGCCACGATGGACGCCAGCAGCGAGCCGAAGATGCCCGCGCCCAGCGCCAAGCAGAAGGCGATGAAGGCCAGCGCGCACGCGATCGGGTGCAGGATCATGACGTTGGTCAGCCCGTCGGCCGAGTCCGAGGCCGCGTTGGAGAAGTGCGTGCCGTCGATCGTGGCCATGATGCTTGCGATTGAGTAGCCGATTGTGCGGCGCGAGCAGGAGTCATGATCGGTTTCATTGCTGGAGGGTGTTAGGATTTGTAGGGAGGGGGAGATTGTGTGGGTTGGCTTACTTGGCTGATGCTACGTCCAGCACGCAGTGTCCAAAGGAACCGAAGGTTACGGAGGAGTTGTGGAGCGCGGTGCCATTGCTGAGGGTCACTTTGAGCATCGAGATGTCGTTGATGACAGGGGAGGAGATGCTGGCTATGAGGAGGAGCACGAAGGCGGCGAAGAGGAGGAAGGTTCCCACGTGGTGGAAGAGACCTGTTCTCGCCATTTTGATGATCTGAATGGATGATAGATTGAGGTGGGTAGATTGAGGACGGCTTGAAGTCGAAGTGACGTTCTTTATACTTGACTTCAACGGAAGTCTTATGATAGAGAGGAGTGAAGACGAAATCACAAGTAACGGAGAGAATATCGATATTTCTTGCTTATCAAGAACGCAGCGTAGTAGGGATAGCAAAGAATATATGCAGTTTCAGAAAAGACAAAAAGAGAAGAATCACGTCCTGCATGGCCAGACCGATGCAGTCTGCCCACTTACAATGTAGAGTACCATTGACCTATCTCACAAACCACTGGCCATGGACGAAATCAAGGAAGAAAGTCTCTGCAACTCATCACAGCCGGCCGGCCATGCAACATGAACACATGATATTGAATGCTGGAGCCACCGCAACGCGACGACCAGCACGACGACCAACCACAGCAGCCGCCTAACCATCCAATCTCCCGGCGCACGACAAGTAACATAACATACGCAGCACAGTTCAATCTCGAGGCCGCTCGAAAGCCACAGCAGCGCAGGGGAGCTCGACACGACGACCCTCTCCCCTGATGCCACTACGTCAGACGCAGAGCCTGCGACACCTCGCCAATCACGGCCGCGCAATTCCCCTGTGGCCTCCAACAGGCTTGGAATTAACCTTTCGACTTTTGACGGAAAATAAACAACAAGAAAAAAGAAAGAAAAGAATTCTGAGCGTCGCCTGTTGAGATGAACACGGATGGGGTGAGGGTCTTGCATGGTGAGTGTTCAGCATGGATGCGCACGCTAAGCGATGCCAGTTGAGCCACAGCACCCCTGTGTTGCGGATGCTGTTGCTCTGCGTTCCTTGATTTCTGGCCGAGGATGGACAGGCCTTGTGTGCAGGGGACGGCCAAATGACGACGTGGGCGAGGTGAGAGAGGTTGACTTGAGTTGGGAGGAGAGGAGACGGCGATGGGCATGAAAAGGGGTCGGTGAGGGCATCGTGGGATGTGCAGGCATTGGTATGGATGGATGGAGCCAAGTAAATCAGTGCAAGTAATTAGAGATCTACCGTGTACTTGTACTCTACTCGTACTTAGACCCGGGATATAAAAATGTCTGAAGGGTCGTGCTGACCTTGAATACACAAGTCAAAGGTCCGTTTTGATAGTAACACAAGTGTCCAGTAGGTATTGACCTTCAGGTACCATAAGAACAATGCCTGAACCAACATCCTTTCCATCCTTTGATATACACACAAGCAGCACTTTATAAAATAGTGGCATTGCTTATTCTCTACCTTGTTGTATGATGCTTTACTCTAATCCTTTGATCCCATCTTGATGTTGAAGAGTGGAGACGCTTAATCCAGGGCACGACAAAGTTCCGAGGGCTCTACTTTCATTAACTAGTTGAATAACGGGAGGCCTTTTTTAGTAAGAGTTTAAGAGTAAGTAGACGTCGTTCATAATCATGCCTGGATAACGAATAAAGCTACGCAAGGCCTCGCAGAGTTGAGCTTGTTTGGATATGGGGTTGAACGAGTGGGAAATGCCCGGAGAGAGGAGAATCACAAACAACATCTACTCGAGTTGGCGACAACATCGTTGAGCGAAGAATGTCATATCCTAAAGCATCAGCCTATCCAAGCATCGAAAGCCTCCTCTACGACTTTCCCATCTCGTCCGGAAAAGAAGCATAATTCATCCTGGAATACTCATCATCAAATCCCCCCGATTCACCTCTGGTATCAGGGATCACCTGCTCTCTCATTTCTCCAAGCTCGCATATCTGACTATTACGTGCATTTCAAGCAAGCACTCATTGTCGAATTCGTGTTCCTGTACCGGTGCGTAAGCTCCATCAATCAAGTCGAATCACACAAAGGCCATTCATCCATCGTTCCATTCCTCCGTCTGGCTCTCTGCCTGTTCATCCCAATGATAAAGCGTTGATACCTATACATGCTCCGATTCCATCACATCATGTGCAAATAACCCCGCTCCACGTCCAACTTCCCATTCGCATATCCGTACCACAACAAGCCAACAGCTATGAACCCAGCGTTTTATGTGTTGAAGCCTATTCCTATTTATATTCCTTCTTCCTCTGCTTCCGCCTCCAGAGCCCTACAGCCCCAGCTCCAAATACCGATTTCTAGTTTCCAAGTGCACAGCAGCCTTGCAACCTCCTCGAGGTCTTTCCTTTGACCAGACAGTGAAGCTAAGCAGCTCCAAGTATTACGACCATATACCAACTCCCAACCCATCACCTATCCTTCGAATCCTAAACCCCGACCGCCATCTCTTATCTCCACCCCCCGATCCACTCTTGTCTCGCAACGAACTCCCAACACCCCAAGACAAACACAGATGCCACCCACCATATCACGAGACGCAGAGCAAAGCATCTCCGTCTCATCACTCAAGCTGTGTATATGCACAATAGGGATCTAGCAAGGCTAGGAGAGGGACAATGGGGTAGAGCGGCAACCATCTAGCCGGACGACGACGAATCTCCAGGGTGGGACAGAGGGTTTATGGAGGTGCCTTGTGTTTAAAGAGGTTTCCATCTCTGCAATTCCATGATGAGAATGGATAGAATATATGGGATATATAGAGTGGGTTAATATTACCGAACAAGGCACCTTGGTACGAGTGAGAAAGGAGGGGGAGGGCGAGTTATGTAACGTATTGAGGGGGCGGACGTATGGAGGTGCAAGGGAAGGAGTCAAGTCGTATCGAGTTGGTAGCAGGCAGTCCAAACAAGTCAAGTGCAGTCAAGACAGAGGGATCCAATCACGAACGTCTCCCACGATGAACCTCAGCCACCGAACCACGGGGACCTCACCAAAGCAAAAGCAAGTGCCATAGACTCATGTCTCATTAAGCTTCATGCCGACCTCTAAGCTATTCATTTACACTTGCCCTGCTTACCCAAGAATTTATCCAAACGATGTCCCTGCACCCTCCCTTCCTCAACGCCGACAACAACACCGATAAGGTCATGATTGATGCGCTCATCAACGACACTATCGTGCTTGTAGGCCTCGTGGTCCTTGACAAACTCACGGATCCACTTAGCGGCAGTCCACAGCTCGCCGTTTGCGCGCCGGCGAATGAGATCCAGATAGCTCGCGAGTTCGCAGCGTGTCTGGACGTCAACGTTGAGGGAGTCGAGATAGGATTCTACGAGGGGGATGAGGCCGGGGAATCCGTGCGCGTCTGAGCCATTCATGATCTCGTCGACGGACATCTCGGCATACTCATCCTCGACGGGGCCGGTGGGTGTGGGCGGACGCGAGATGAGAGTAGGCGTAGCGGTGCCGGAGCGAGGACCCGTAGATGAATAGGGCCGTGGAGGGCGCGAAGTGAAGGGGTTTTTGCGGAAGTGAAATTTGGAGTTGAGTACTGCATCACGCTTGTGTGCCGTCTCCATGTTCTCAGTGACTTTAGTGATGGGAATGTAGAAGTTCAGGTCGAAGGAGAGGATGGCGCGCGTGATAAGCACAATGAAGACGGAGAAGGCGGCATTTTCGAAGTCTGTCACTTGGATTTCCATCGGCCGGAACTCAACACGCCAGCCTATATCGGCATCTGCTGGGGGTGGCTTGAAGCGCATATGCTGCCAGTTGGTGCTTTGGAGGTTTTCAAAATGGTCGGTCTTGGAGAGATCTAATTCTTGAAGGTCCTCATTGAAAATGACAATAGGGTCACGGATGAAGAGATGAGCGAAATGTGTTGCCAAACGGTCATCCATACCACCATCCATAAGCTTTTGCTTGATTTCGGGGTCGACCACAAGATCGGGGTCTAGGTATTCTGGGCGAAGGCGGTGATCATTGGAGATATAAGTTGAATTAGAGGCGTAGCGGGATTTTGGAATACGCCATCTATTGTTCTTGAGTGGCTACAATTTGTTAGCGCTGAGATATGAGTAAATCGGGAATCCACATACCTTTTCTCCAAGCTCTTCTGGGGTTCTATCATCTACAGCACGACTAATTTGATTCCATCTAACGTCCGTATTCGCCAAAAATCCCTTATAGATTGGAGTGGCTGCCGTCAAAGCAAGGAGAATTGGCGCCAAAGGACTCAATTGATCATACATCTTTCTTCCCTCGGTGATATTCTTTGCTTGGAAAGTAATTTGCAAACAACAGCTACCCATGCCGAAAGCCATCGCATCCATGTGAATAAAATTCTCTGGAGCAGCCCCTTTTCGAACATCATCATCTTCTGGCCAGTTGTGAAGATCGTAATTGACTGTGGGATCTTTCCATGGCCATGGAGTATTCTCATCTCTGAAAACAGGCACATTGACTTCAACCTTTCGCCCTCTTCGTTGACGAATATTAGCAGCCAAGGTTGGAAAACGAATATGAGGATTGGCAATTTCGTCGGGGACAAACTGCGAGCGCAATTTCTCTCCAGAAACCTTGTAGAATGGAGTAGTGAAAACTCCCGGAGACCCGAGTCGTGGATATGTTGTCAAGGTAATTGGATATTCCTCTGGCTTCATATGTTCCTTTGCAATTTTCCGACGCCATTTCATATTTGGTTCAACATCAAGCAAGTCCTTTAATCCAATGCCCCATGGCTTCCCTGGTGTAGCCTCCAACATGAATCGACCGAATTCGGGATGGAAGACTGGAAGTGAGGTGCCTCTGTAGTTCGAAACGTCCTGTAATTCGGGTACACAACCGCCCTTCTTGCTAAGCTCCTCATCCTCTGCCAGCGCATGCAGAATATCGGCCTGTCGGAGAGACAGCGTAACATTCGGATCTTTTTCATCGTACGACACAACCAGATACTCAACCTAAGCACCAATTAACACCCAATCATCCCCAAAAAGAACATATATATTTCTGCTACACATACCTCATCTCCCCAGAGCAGGGCATCCCTTTCCTTTCCCTTTGCCTTGTTCCAAATGGTCAAAAGCTGCTCAATTCCCCAAGCCCGCACCTGATCGGCATTCTTTTTGGCCTCGGGCCACTCCAACGGCGTTCCCAGAGCGAGAAGTCCCATCCTGAGCGAATTGCACCTCTGCAAATGAAGCTATGCTTTGCGCACTGCAAGCAATCACCAGAGATGAGAGGAGGATGTTGCGTTGACGACGCTGGGGATTTTTGTAGGCTATTGAAGCTGGACACAATATTTCATGAGCACGCAATCGGCTCTGGTAGCCTCGTCCTACCCGCAAAAGCGAAGTAACAATAATAATCTTTTTTAGGTCTTTCTGTTTTCACGAGGCCATAATTCCCTCAAGTGGACAAATTTTCAGCTCGCCATAACCTTGGAGGAATGTCTAGAGTAGGAAGAGAATGAGAGGAAGCACGAGAAGAGCTGAGCGGAGACAGAGGTCAAGATCAGATCCAAGAAGAATGGGATGATTGCTAATAGTATGCAATAATGGGGAATTAAAAAGCAAGTCACCCCGCGATTTTCTGTAGGTGTGGGAAGCATTCACTTCTTTGGTGCTGGCGTATGAATTTGATGGAGAATATCGTCGTCTAGTGGGGCTTTTCTCGCTTTGCGGGCCTTTGCACTGTCGCTGACAAATTTGGGTTGGAAATCATTCTACATGTGCTCTAGTGGCGGTCGGAGGAGATGAGACCGAGCGTCAAAGTCGGCTCGTGCATTGTAAGCTTACTTACTGCACGCGGGAGTGAGGCTCAACTGTGGATGGTCAAGTCATATCAAGTCAAACTCAGACTCGATCTCAGCTTCGGGCTCAACCGTTTCCGGTTCTTCAACACCATGGCAAGCGATGACTGGGACATATCTGCATTACATTCAAGGTAGAACTCGTTTGTGACGTTCTGGCCTTCTCTCTCTTGAAATAAACTTCATTGACAGTGATGTATGAACAGATCCGTATGTAGCAGAAGGCTTATCTTTATCTGTAAGGCTTATCTGCTTCTGCTTCTGCTTCTGCTTCTGCTTCTGCTTCTGCTTCTGCTTCTGCTTCTGCTTCTGCTTCTGCTTCTGCCTTCTGCCTTCTGCCTTCTGCCTTCTGCCTTCTGCCTCTGCCTTCTGCCTCTGCTTCTGCTTCTGCCTTCAATTCCGTTTTCTCAACACCATCAGCAACATCCAAACGCCTAAGAAATTCATACATATTGAATATTCCTCGGAGTATCATCCCGCTCTTGCTCTTTAAATTAGCTTCGTGCGAAGTGTGTTGGGATGACAAATGCATATAAGTGTCAACTGTTCTCATTTCCGGAACACAATGATTTGAAACGAGATGACAGAGGCTGAGTTTGGGAATTTGTATCACAAGATAAAGCAGTAGGTGGGAACATGATACATAAGGAATATATTAATATTTCGCGAGTGACTATAAATCACAAAGATACTGTACCAACCCACCCGCCAAATTCCAAAACACCAATAAAACATAAAGACTCGAAGCGCGATATTCTTTACACCACCTTACAACACATCGCAACCCATCAACAGTACAAATCTTGAATGGTATTGTATCGGTTTACCGACCGTTTTGGCCTTCTATCGTCCGCCAAAACACGAAAGTTTACTCCATACTTGTAGTGAGCATCTCTGGGCCACTTGCTCCTTCAATTCTTGGGAACATCGAGAAGTCTGAAATCATAAACGGTTGTCTGTCGAATGTAATGCGTCCAAAACATGCTATCCGGCCCTCTTCTCGTTTGATCTCCTTCATAGTCGGCCATAGTACGGAAGTGCAATCCCCCCCCTCCTCTGTGACTCAATCTATCCAACATTGGGAAGGAAAATCATATTCGCTCAAAAGAACACTCTGGGCACTATCCGACTCTTGCTGCCTGCACATTAACTGAACTCTTCCTTCGTGGTCCTCTGGCATCATTACTTGGACTCCATGTATCCTGTATTTGTTTGGTAATGCGGGCAGTAAGAAGTCTCGTTCTGCGGGAGAGCTGCAGATATCGAAATCTTCGACCATATCCACGTCCTTATAGAAGTCTCTTTCTTCAATCTCCATCACCTTTTGCGCAACACATGCTGCTAGGCCCGAATCCCACATCCCTTCCCTGTGGGGAGTGGAACTGAGTAATCGGATGGCCTGGAGCCTCACTCGATGATTTCGGCATTTCAGAGCCGCATAGTAGAGCGGTGGAATCCATCCTATGTCCATAATCGACTTGGACAAGTCTACCCCATTCCCATGTACCGCATCAGAAGTCGACCAGACAATCTCGTGTAAATATACCGATTGATTTACCAACTGAATAAAGTCATTTTCGTAGGAGTCGAATAACATCTCACATGACAGCCAGAGACAACTACGGGCCATAATATATGCCATGGTATGATATAGTCGTAGCAGCCGGTAGGCGAATTTGTCTCGAACAGGCATTCGAGCATGTAAGCTAGCCCTGGATGCTTTGTATATACCAAGCCAGGACCTGAGTTCTGCTTGAACATGTCTCTGCTGGCCAAGTAACTCCAGAGACTTTACTCCATTGCTGGTAAATTGATTCTGTCGGGCTAAATCGGTCAAACGAAAGATTTCGTTCAGCAATCGATCCATATGTAGCCTTGCTTGTTTCATAGACTGGAATTTGAGAGTCGGGAGCTCAGGTTCAGAGGTCTGCAGAGCTAAGTATGGAAGTTGGTGACCTTGTTTGAAGAGTTCCACCTGTATGTGCATTCTGAAAAAGGCTTCAATGATCCAATCGTCGATCAATTCTTGAGAATGCACTGGAATATCTCTCAGGAGCATCAGTCCGTTTTGAAGATGGGTTTGGGCTGTCCTACAATGCCCACGGAGAAGCTCCAAGCAAATGAAAATATAACAAGCAGAGAGAGCCACACGAACAGATGCCCTGTCCCTAGTCGAAAAATGAGGCTGAAGGTGGCCGATTGATTTGCTGTATTGGCGCAACATGAACTGCTCCTGTTCATCCGGAATATTGCCTTTCCTTTCAGGGCCGATACCAACAATACTCTCCCTCTTGTGAGCAGCACCCAAAGCTAGTACAGCATGCAACATTGCTGGTTCATTTGAGCTCGCCTGGATTACCAGAGTGTTCCAAAAGGATGAAGCGAATATGCCTGGCAGTTTCGTGGCAGTCCGGCACCTGAACCACTCGAAATAGTCCTTCTCCTGCGAGCTTGTCACAAGGGCAGAGACAGGCAGACTACATGGTGGATTGCGGCTGTAGTTGCTCAGAGTATCAGTAGAACGATGGCCATAGGCGTTTCCTCCTCCGCCCCATATCCCATATCCATCACAAGTCCGACCCGTGGATGTACATCGGTGGCAAGCGGGTTGACCCTCATCACACTTGACTTTTCTGATTCTGCCCACAAGATAAGCGTTACTGTTCTCCCAAGGGTATTGATAGCTGTTAAGCTCACTTGCAGGTACGGCAGCCAGACTTGACCTTGGTTCTGCCCGTGTGGGAAACTTTCCGAGGTTTCTCTAGTTGGGAGTTTCCACTCATGACTGAAAACTTACGTCGTGGGTGTTGAATCGCCGGAATGGGCACTGCACAGGAATGTCGACGTCAGCTGAAGATGTGGGTATTTATTCGTCTTTGTTCGGATGCACTGGTTCTGGTTGGCTATGGCTTGGAGGTCTGACTCCATTATTGAATTATCCCGATTGGTTGAGTCGGATTGTTAACATGCTGATTGGCTGACTTATTGTATGTAGAAACACAGGAATCTTACAACAACTATCACAGCGGACCCTTCTCTCATCTGTACAGCAAAACCATGCGTCCAGGAGACGACGGCAGAAGTGTAATCCACAACATTTTCCCCTGTGACTCAATCCACGCAGAGAAATGTAGCCTGGAAGCATATATCCGGCAATGATTTACTTGCTAGGTATGCTTTGACAGCCCTGCTGTAGAATGATAGCCTCTGGCAGGTGTTGAGACTGATCAGGGATTATCTCACTGATGAAGATGAAGCTGAGATCAGAAAGTTTGTCGAGAGTGCTGAAGTTGCCGGAGGTCGGGACCCGCCAAAATATCCAGCCATACTCTTAGACACCAAAGAAGAGTCCTAAATCCGAAAACAGCATCAAGGATTCTTACTTTGCAGATAAGAGTTCCAATGGGGTTTCTTATAAACTCCAAAATTTGTTAATATGTTCTCTCTATAGTTAGTTTCGTCTTGGGTTCATACTAAGTCCATGCCACACTCCTTTAAGTAGTAAAGATCTTCATCCCATACAAGAAATGTATCATTTGAGTTTTTTGTTGTGATTTATATGAGTCGATTCGCCCACGAATGACTTGAGTGCTCTGAAGAAAATCAGCAATTCAGGAGCCAGTGGAGGGTATAAGATTATCATTTCGAATAGAGCTTTGATACGTTTTACTGCTGCCGTTGAACGGAGCAACTATAGTAAAACTCGGATAGGACAACTAGTCTTTTCCCTTTGAGAAAAGGAGATCTCTTATATTAATATTGGAAATAGTACGCATATGTAGTATGGAAAGATGCTACAAAACGGTTGTAGTACGTCACGACGAGAATTTGAATTTGAATGACATTATTATCAACTCTTGACAGCAATAAATTGTCGTCAACACAGCCTAAGCGTCTATACAACTCCAAAGTTTGCAAGATACCAAGGTAAGCATGTCTATGTGTATGATAATTACGCAAACATAGATAAACAAGACCCAAAGGCATCACCTGTCGAAGTAATTTTGTCGTCGTCCGATGAGCTGGCCATATTGTAAAGCGACATCAAGCAATGCTTCGAATGTTTAAACTTTTTTTTTCTTGTCATATATTAGGGTCGCCGGGTATCTTAGCTTTTCGAACAAATCCAGAACATATCAGGAACATATAGAAATAGGAATGTTTCCCAATGCAATGAAATTCGGGCATTTCCTCCCAAATAGGCCGAGCTCTCAAACGCCAGTTTCATCAGCATTCACGACTCGATCTCCTTTTCGGTACGGGCTAGCCGTGACAACAGACATCGAATCCAAAAAGAAAAGTTCAGCCCCAATGAGAAATGGCAATCCCATCCAAAAGTCTCCCAACCGCATTCCCCACGGAAAAGACTTGGCTACCAAAGGTCCCCCGGCAAAGACTCCGCAGTATGACATGACCGCAGTTCCCGTGTATAGCGAACCTATGTGGTTCTTGTCAGCCAGGCTTGTGATGAGACACTTGAACTGTCTATCGGGGTCTATATGCCATGTAGATCGCGTATATGTCTTGCTTGTAAGTTTGTCGATTGTAGTGAAGACGTGCACACAAGTTACATAACGTCACATACAATTTACTAACACAAGCTGGAAACATCGTCGATTTATTAAACTTGACCTCAAACAGCCTAAAGCAGCCACAAGAATCAATAACGTCCCTAAAACCCCCAGTCTACCCGTCAAGTCATATCTTCATATACTCCCGCTAATTAAACCACTTCTTGAACCAATTAATGGCCTGCTCCTCGACCTCGCCGCACATTGCCATCTGCTTCTCATCCCACGGGTTGGCACGAACAGCAAAGCCATGCATAGCACCGGGATAAATGACAAGCTCGGAATCATCTCTCTTCTCTAGGATCTTCTTGGCCGCCATGACGTCTTTATATGCAAATGCGGAATCCGAATCACCAACGCCTATGGCCAACGGGATGCTGACGGCGGCGATATCATCTGGTACGACGATCCAAGAGGGGTGGGCCGTGAAGCTCACATCTACAAGGCGGCGTAGCTCACCCCCCGATGAGACGCGCGACGAGGGCGTGTCGTGTGCCAACAGGCATGCATACTTGCCGCCCCAGCAGAAACCTGCTACGCCGATCTTCATCGTTGAGGTGGTGGGCGAGGAACGAAGCGCGCTGAAGAAGGAGAATATGCGTGGCTTGGCGATCGAGGCACGGTTGTGCCACATGAAAGGTGCGAAGCCGAGCATAGCGCGGTAGAAGTTAATGGGCTTCATGAGGTTGGAGGTTAGGCCTGGCGTGCGGAGCTTGTCCATGAGCTTGAAGTACCAGGGGTCAATGCCAGTTCCTGGAGGGACAAATTAGAGCTTGTGGATTGAAAGGGGTTTGGGTGCTGAATTGAAACAACAACAGAGTTTCTTCTGCCGATTGAGTTTGACCAACAATGGATAGAGAATCAATCTCATGTAACGAGATCGATGTGAAATGAATCAAGAGCCACAGGACCTACCATCCATGAAATCCGGAAGATAAACCAAGAATTCACCCTTCTTGGCATACTTATCCGCCAATACGCGGTTATTGGTCAACTCCCAACCAAAAGCATCAGGAATTATGACAACCAAGCCCTTTGGCTCGCCATCGGGACGTGCAACATATGTGGGCAGGCCATGGATAGTTTCGACAGTACCGGACGTCTCCTCGGTGCTCAGGACACCGCGAATACAATCTGCGCAAGGACGGCCTGACATGTTGAAGGTATGTATCTATCTTGGGAGTTGAGGGCTGGGGAAGATTGCCTTGTGAGTATATGATGATTGATGATTGATGATTAATGCTTGATGGTTGATGAGTGATGAATGAGGAGCAGTGAGGAGTGATGAATGAGTACAAAGAGAACAAGTAATACGGCTTGTGTTACTTGGAGGAGGTCAGCCGATTCTGAGCGTGAGCGTGAGCGTGAGCGTGAGTGTGATAAGCGTAAGCTCGAGTCAGGAAAAGGCTTTATAGATGTGTAGATGTGTAGATGTGTATGTGTATGTGTATACAGCAGCTGAAAGAACGTCGCACGTCGTCGTACCCGCTCGTACCTATCTGCCTGCTTTGTGTTACCTCACTTCCACTTACCTTTGCCCATCTGGGCATCAACAAGTTGCATTGCATGTTGCGGCCCCCAAGCGCATCAACACACACCCGACGCCCGTCAGCCTGGTCGGACTTAGCTGCTACTCCCGTCTTAAATCCGCCTTCCCGACGGCCGGCTCGGTCGGCAACAAAACGACTACCCACTGGTGCACCTAGTGACGGGAGGGCGGGACCGGCTTGAGTCGTGGAGATTCATCACACTCATCACTCACAGAATCGATACTTTCATCTGCAGTAAGGTACCTGCATCTAGATAAACAGTAGAAGTGTTGTGTGAGCTGATTGGAAATGGTAAGTGGACCATTCCATAATCCATCACCATTGCTTTTTTCTCCTCTGCTTGTCCGTCTTCTCAGCAAAAATGAGATTTCCCATTTCCCATTTGCACTGGCACTTGCACTTGCAAACGAGCAAGAGTGAATACATTATCAATGCTTATCCATCTCAAAGGTGCACGCCGACGCCTCGAACTTCGCAGCCGGGGTGACGAAGAAAGAAGCCTATGATCAAGTCATAGAACAAGCCACGGCGCTCGTCGACGGACAGCGAAACTGGGTACGCATCATGAACTCCCCCTCATCCACCCATTCCCTTCCTTAACAGCTCTCCATCCCTCGCGCCCTTATTTCATACCATCCCAGCCAAATAGCCCACTGACATGAACAAAAAAAAAGGTCTGGTAAACATCACGTGCCCTCCCAAAAAAAAAAACACAACAACAAAACTAACAAGACTCCTCTCCCAAGCAATCTAGCCAACGCAGCCTCCCTCCTCTGGCACGCCTATAAATCCCTACCAGCGCCCTCAAGCGCCGTAAACTGGGCCGGTACCCTCCCCTCCCATCCATCCACCCCGCAAAGCAAAAAGAACCCACCCCCCACTAACACCCCCACAGGGTTCTACGTCCTCGACGCGCACACGCCCAACCAACTGATCCTGGGCCCGTTCCAGGGCAAAGTGGCGTGCCAGACGATCGGGTTCGGGCGCGGGGTGTGCGGGGCGGCGGCGCAGCGGCGCGAGACGCAGGTGGTGGCCGACGTGGAGCTGTTCCCCGGGCACATTGCGTGCGACGGGGCGAGCGCCAGCGAGATCGTGGTGCCGGTGGTAGTGGGCGGGCGCGTGGTGGCCATCATCGACGTGGATTGTGCGGAGAAGGGCGGCTTCGATGCCGTTGATCGGGAGGGCTTGGAGGCCTTGGCGCGGTTGTTGGGGAGGAGCTCAGATTGGTGAGGGGAGGAGAGGGGAGGGATGGGAGGGGAGTTTGTGTTGTGAGTGAGGATGGATGGATTGAGATGGAGTTTGTTTGGTGGGCATTGAATGATGTTTTTATCTCCTGGATTTTTGACATGTGCTCCCCTTCTTGCATGCATGCGCCATGGGCTATGGCGTAGTCCCATGGCTACAGGTCATCACAGAGATATAGATTTCAAGAGCTGCACAAGATACGAGATGGCATCCTTTTCATTCCCAAAGATTTCTTGCTCTGCAAAATTGATGGCAGTACAGCCTCAAAGAGTCTATTCAAACGGCTCAAAAGTTCGTTCATATACACTTTATCCCCACCGATAATGCACCATCCCCATCCTCAATCCATCACCGAAATCTACTATACTCTAACATTTAACCGAGCACTTCAGTCAAACTGTCACCTCAGAAATACACTACACACTAATACCGTAAGATCCCATCTTTTTTGGAGAGGTGTCATAACATGGTCTTAACCGGCCATACTAGCGGCCTGTGGTATCAGAGGGTTGTGATGACCTCCGGAACCTTCATCCCTGTCGGGGGCAAGAGAGCCTTCAATTCTCCTCTTGGCCTCTGCTTTGTCGGAGTCCGTGATGTCTGCTTCCTTCTTGCGCATATCCGGCTCATGTTGACCTTGTTGAGGGTGGTGACCTATTGACATTCCCACACGGATCTGCAAAACCAATTAGTAAAGGTAAAGTCCGCATAAACGCAATGGGTGGTTATAGATGAATGGATGTGGAGAAGATTTACCAAAGTCTCCAATGCACCCTTCGAGTTTTCGACAAGGTCGTCATCAAAACGCATAGCACCAGCTTCAAAAAGAAGAAGGATAGTACTTCCACCAAACTTGAAGTATCCCAATTCCTCAGCACGCTTTACGTTCTCACCAGCCTTACGAGTAATCACAGTGCTACCAACCATCATGGCACCAACACAAATAACCATGACTCTGCCATGCGCCACAGAATCGATGGGGACAACAATGCGAACGTTCTCGCCATAAACATCGAGGGCAGAACGGATGGCCATAGGATTGACGGTATAGTATTCACCCTCGATGGTCTTGGGAATGCCCATAACACCATCGACAGGGATGTGGAATCGATGGTAATCCTGTGGTGCAAGGCGGAAAATTCCCAGAGAACCGTTGACATAGCGTTTGGCATCTTCGGGGTACGCATTGCCAAGCAGGCGTTCCATAGAGAACTCTCTACCCTTGACCCAGATCTTAGTAGCAGAATCCATGCTGTTGAAAACGACGGAACGGCAGTCTGCGGGAGAAACAATGATACGAGGATTTTCCGGTGCAGAACAAGGACGGGCGTTTGATTTGAGTTGGCGGTAGAAGAATTCGTTGAAGTTGGTGAACTGTTCGAGGGGAAGTAAAACCTCACTCATATCCAGCTGATGGAAGTTGATAAATTTCTGGATTTCGGCCTTGGATGCTGGATCATCGTATTTTACTCCTTGCTTGATAGAAAGACTTTTCAGGAGTTTACGGACTAGTTGATGGTTAGCTGTGATCTTTGCCTTTTTGCGTGGTCAATAGTTATGCAGCAACAAATGAACCTACTTCTTTTCTTCTCCATATCTCTAGATTTGAGTCCCTTGTATAGTAGTCTAATTCCCAATCGTACATAGACACTCATCCTCTCTTCGTTGATTTGACCTGTGATACGATCTTGGACGAGGATATTGGCGCTGTTGGCTCCAAGCTTGTAGCCTCCATAGGAAATCTTGGTAATGACCTTTGAGTACCATTTGCGTTGTGCTTGTGATGAAGTGACAAATCCAGCCATGACAATGTTGTTGACCTGTCTCCAATCCTGACTAGCGCAAGTTGCAATATGGGTGATGATATCTGTCTCCGAGCGCTTGTTCAGGCGTGGTTGATGACAAATTGGACACTCCCTGATTTGAATAACATGTTCCTCAGCAGAATCATCATTCAGGTCATCTTTGCCAAGGTAATCACCCTCCTCGCCAGGCGTAGCAAGGTCTTCAACACTCTGGGCTTCGACAGCTGAAGGATGACCTGTGATATCGTTGACACTGAGGTTACTAGTTTCGCTCACAAGACCCGCATCAGAAGGGCTTTCAGATTCCGCGTTATGCCCAACAGTACCACCAAGCTGATGTGGCAGATAGTTCTTCATGGCATCTGGTACATAACCTTTCACCTTATCACCCATGGTCTGTGGTTTTTCATGGGCCGATTTGAGCCAATCCTCAAGACAAATGACGGCCTGATCAATAGTCAAATCGACACTGTCATCAATGGGCATATCGGCCGTGCCGCTGTAGAAGCGTCGGAAGAAACTATCGATAGTTGACTCTTTTAGGGTAGAACCAATAGTGTCAAGCATAGTAGTAAGCTCAACCTTACTGATACGACCACTTTCATCGCTGTCATATTGTCTGAGCATGGATCTCCAGAATTGTTGTCTCAGAGCGTGATAAGGAACGTATTTGGCCTTGATATAGAGTTTTGGGCTGTGCTTCTCTTCCCACTTCTCCAAATTCTTCAACTTGAGAGGGACAGTAAATTCGTGAAGATCAGGATCACCACGCTTATCGAGTCCTTCCGCATCATCCACAGCATTTGCTGGTGGGACCTGGTCTCCAGCTTGAAGGCCCCCACCAGGATGAC
Source organism: Xenosphaeropsis pyriputrescens (assembly GCA_022609375.1). Lineage (NCBI taxonomy): Eukaryota > Fungi > Ascomycota > Leotiomycetes > Phacidiales > Phacidiaceae > Xenosphaeropsis > Xenosphaeropsis pyriputrescens. The sequence continues at coordinate 83,413 of JAGKQE010000098.1, read as the reverse complement.
TAGTCGGAGGCATGAGTTGCGGAGTGTTATCAGAACTTTGAAGTTGACTCGCGCTTGAGCCTCTCCCTGGCATTCCCGGTCTTGACATCTTCGACAAGCTCTGTGTCGAGGCGGATCGAGAAAGGGGCAATTTCAGGCGGGACTTCTTCTTCTCCTGAGGCATAGCTGCTGGATCGGGTGGATCCTTGAGCTCATATAGTCCAGTTTCCGGATCTGCGGCTGGAGCAGTGTCCAAAATCTCCTTAATTGGAAGGGTGGTCGCCGCGACAAAATCGTTATTCGAAAGCTTATCACGATCAACGACCGTGAAAGACAACGAGTACGTCTGTTCATGTCTCAAAACTTGAAAGATCATCTTTTCGTTATAAACTGGGTTCAGGTTGTGTTTGATGATTCGGGTTCGGTAAGTCTTCTTTCCAAGGGAGGCGACAACAAAGGGGTCCATATCAAAGGAGGTCCTTGTCACATTCTTTTCTGGAGGAAGATCCGTGATACTTCCAATTTCCAGAAAGACTATACCAACAACATCGCTTCCACCACTGAACTCATAGGCGTGCTGGTGTCTCTTCTTCTTCTTCTTCAGACCTTTGAGTTTCAATTTCTTCTTTCTCTTTTCGGATGTTTCGGGTTTGAGCGGATCCTCGGCCTCATCACTGGTGTCTACATCGAGCTCGAGTTCATCGTCCTCATCGTCTGACTGCATCAAGCTACCACCACTGACGACCTTCGTTGGGGTGGTGGTATCTGGATCGATACCAGCAAGAGTCTGGAATTTCTCCACAAGTTGCTGGGGTGAGAGTGTGTTTGTGGTATCGTAGAGGGTACATTGTAGCTGAACTTCTCCAGAAACCTCGCTGTCCTTTTTCTTTTCCGTCCGAGTGCTCTTCAGTTTGTACCATGTTGGGGGCTGCTCATGCTGCTCATTTGCAAAGATGTCTTCGAGCGCAAGGTCAAACTCGCCAAGGTAATCCTTTCCAAATCTGTCCTTATCCCAGCAGACACATTCGAGGAGTAAGCTGTTCGTACCGGTGATTTGAAAATCGCAGGGCGTGTTCCACTCTGGATTCAAGGTCTTCGGGATGGACGGAGTTGCGTTCTTCGAATCGCCGAGCGTCAGGACAATGTACTATTGCTTCAATCAGTTCGATTGCCCTCTGTGATTGAGCTGTGTAAATATCCAGTCTGAGCTACTCACAGGATCCGAAGTGCCACCCTTATCCTTTGCTGCAAGATTTCGTGCCTGTAAACATAGCCATCAGCACCCCGCCCAAGCTACAACACCATTGCGCGATTTCGATCCCCCACCTTTATGACAAGAACCTTGAGAGCCAGGCCGGTAGCCTTTGAGCTGGCAACGTTGATATTACTCTCCATGGCGGCCTTGTTCTTGGTCGGGGTTGGACTGGTACCTCTGCTGTTGATGGCAGAGTTGGAGGAGTAGGATTTGAGGCGATTTGAGAAAGGGATGCGGGCCATGGTGGCAGCAGGCAGCGAGCGACGCTGAGCCGGACAAGAAGGCACCACTGCACCACTGCACCACTGCACCACTACTGTATGACGCTGGGGGAGTTGCTGGCTGTTGCTTGGCAGGGCCGTGCCTTGACTTGATTTGATAGGACAATGGCCACTAAATGGTGGTTGGATGGCCAAGAGATTGCCTTGGTGGTTGCTGGATGCTGGCCGCTGGCCGCTGGCCGCTGGCTGTGGTTTGTTTGAGATTGGTTGTAATATGTTGGCCCACAGCACACACAGCTGCTCCAGCTGCTGCTTAATATTGTTTGATTCCGGGATACTTTGGTGCCAAGAGAGAGATGGAGGCTGACTTTGGCGGCGAGGGGAGGGGAGGGGCTTATGCGTTGTGCGCTTCTGGGGGGTTCCGGGGAGGAGCAGGGGATGGATATAAGGACACCAGAACTCCAAAACTCCAGGACTCCAGAAGGCAAGGAGAGTTAGAATTACTGAGTATATGAGATGCGGATGTGCATACAGAGAAGAGAAGCAAGAGAGTTGTAAGTAAGTAGCAGGTAGCACGGGCAGAATAGAATGGAATAGAATACAAAGATATGCTTTCAACTCAAGTATCCAACGCCGTGTCTCTATGTGTACGTGTTTGTGCGGATTTGTGCGTGTGGTGCGTGTGCGGGGTCGTTTCTATGGTGGTGAATGGGTGAATATCTATACCTGGGATATTGCCTTTGCCTGAGCTCTGGAGGGTCGTGCTGTGCAGAGTTGAAGCTCCATGCACGAGACGATCCGATCTGCCCTTGACCTGGTTGTGATTGCAGGGGAATGCCTATCAAATTTGAATATATGGAATAAATGACGATGATAATGATGATAATGATGAGAGTGAGGATGACGATGGCGATGAAGATGAGGCTGGAAAGATGTATGTGTTAAGACAACATACACGGGCAGCGAGTGCAGCGTAGATGCATAACGTTGTCGTTGGAAGGTAGGTAGGTAGGTAGGAAAGAAGGTGAGATATAATATGAAATATGCAAGACTGTCAATTTAAACGGTAAGCATGTAATATGTACATACATATGTACGTACACATGTATTTAAATGCCTCTTCACCTGAAATGAGAGGAAATGAAATGAAACGAAGGAATATAATATGATCTGAAGGATTAAAGTATGTACAACCAGACACGAAAGAAACACATCTAATATCACTTCTTCCCATCTTCCCTCCTTCACTTCTTCACTTCAAATAGACATCCTCAGCTTACGACACTTGCACAGTCAATCTCCCTCTTCCCTTCAAGATATCACCATCTACAGCCTAACCATCAATAACTCGCTATCATCCGCATATCCATATATCCAACGACGATCCCTACAACATTACATGGTCAGCAACATCCAACATCCGACAACAGACAACAGACAACACGGTAAAGCACCAAACACCCCCCCCTCTCTCTCTCCCTCTCGCTTGGATCCTTCGGAGCAACGGCTCACTCAACATCTCTACTTATTATTCTATTCTAGGTTCCACCAGTTCCCTCGCCGCTCAGCCCAGCCAAAACAACGTCAGATCTGGGGGATTTGCAAGCACTATGTATTGCTGCCAAGTCGAGGTATTCGTCGAGGTGGATTGATCATCACAACCTGTCGAGGTTATTCCCAATGATGGAATGCTGAGCATAATATGACCATTCCATCTGGATCGTCCCAGCGAATCAATCGACGAGCTGAAGATATCGAAGCAGGCGAGAGCTATTGTTGGATAGGGGAGATGGCAGGTGAGGTACAAGTTACAAGATCTTCCTTTTTCATTTTTCTCCTTGCTCCACACATTGAGGTATTATCTGTTGATTGGTATTCATTCTAACTGCCTACTTAATTCTGTCTATTCTGTTCTAGTCATATCTATGGATAGGATATCCATACCTAGGTGTTGCAAAGCTTTCTAATGAATAGGCTTCCGCTCTATCTTCTAATAGTGCCTATGCTTCTCGAACCCCCACGACCCATCACCGCATTCATCAAATTCATCAAATTCCAGATCCCAAACTCCTAATAGCCAACTACCTGACACCAATGCAATGCGTATCATGAGATCTGGGGGTGAATACCAAACAAAGCAACAGCAACGAACCTCATAAATGCAGAAACGCAGACTCCAAAATTGGAAATAAAAAAGGGGTCAGAAAAGGCCATCAAGAAGGCCAGCTCTAAGCCGCGACCTCTTCAGTGATAGGCTTAGCTTTGAGTTCCGAGAAATTCTCCGGCCACAGAAACATCCTCTCCTCGCGAGAGGGCGTACTAGCAACGAACCGCGGCACAGCATTCTTGCTCGAGACGCGTCTCCAGAGGTTAGCACGGGGGTTAAAGCGCACAGGGTTGCCAGCGCCACGGGTGACCTCCTCGTCCTGCCTCATGATCTTCGCGACCTCAGTCTGGATATCGGCGAAGGTATCGAAGGGGGTGTAAGAGATACCGTGCTCGATGCAGTATTCCTCGAGTCGCAAGCCGCGGCGCGCGAAGAGCACGTCGGCCTCGCGCGCGGCTGGCAGGTCTGATACGCCGTCGCCGATGAAGACGATGAGTGGGATGGTGCCGTTGTCGGCTGTCATCTTGGCCGTGTCCTTGTACTCGTTGATGGAGAGGGCCTTGTCGTGGCCGAGCTCCGTGTCGTGGCGCCACACGGGCTTCCACTCCGAGCCATCGGGCTTGATGTCTGCTTCGTTGGCGACGATTTCAATGCGTGAGCTCTCTTCCTCGCCAAGGAACGTGTCGAGAACTTTACGGAGGACGGGTTTGAGGCCCGCGGAGATGACATTGAATGGACTGGGAGCATGATGTCAGTGAGTGGTCGGGATGGGTGTTGGTCGCGAAGGTCTTACATGTCGTTCGCCATGCAGAACTTATGGAATTGCTGGAAATCAGGATCCACCGTCAACTCCTCGGCCAGCGCCTCGAAGCCAGACTCGAAGGGCACGTTCAGTGATCCCCACATCTCCTCGGACACCTCGCGGAACGATCGCTCGCCACTGGAAATCTGCTTGTCGAGCATTTCGCGGCGCTCGGTGCCGCAGCCATACTTGTTGAACAGGATATGTCCCGTATCTTGCATGAAGATCGTGCCATCGAAATCTGCGGATTCGAGATCAGCATTTGAGGATGGGGAAATGCGGAGACTGACGGGTTGGCAAGTGTTGTGTGGAGATTTTGATATGGTGGCCTCGTCGTTTCAAGAGTCAAGAGGATGAAATACACATACCGGAAAAGCAGATGATCTTGCGCTTGGTATTCAACTTCTCGATGGGAGCGGTAGGCATGGCTACATTCAAAGAATTTTTGGGAGTGACAGCGGGAGGGGTGACGGCGACGGGCATTTTGTAAGTCGGATTTCTTTTCAAGGTGGCGAGGGAGGTGGCTACGTATGTATGATAAATACTCTCCGTTCGGTTCGTCAGGGTGGTAGAAGATCGTGAGGTTTTGTGGGGGGGGGGCAGCAAGATGATGTAACAGCTGAACCGTGTGGTCGAAATGTGGGGTATGAGTATGTAAGTAGTATGTATCGTGAAGTTGTAATCGAGATCGAAATTGAAATTGAAAGTACTGTAAAATTGAAATGTCCTGGACGGAGACCAATGTGTGTGCGAGTCGTGGACATTCACGCATATATATCCTGTGCCCGGAGTAGACCTCACTTGCACATCGTGCCCCTCAAGCCTCTGGCGTCCGTTCAAAATACCGCCGAGGCCTCCTGTCGGTCTGTCTGTCTTCGGACCAGGTAAGATATGCAGCAAGCAAGCAAGCCGGTGAAGCTCCTCGGAGCACTCTCTCTAGTCAAGTGCCACTACTCTACCATGCCTACACCTCACGATAACAGACCTAGCGTATCATACCTAGCCATGGGATTCCCATCGCGGTCACGAGAGTCCATACTTCTTACCCAACCTCGCCCTACTCTGGTGCGGCCGTTTTCGATCTGGCAGATGTCTATTCTATCATGCCAGGCGCCACGCCCGTCACGGTGCTCCGAACGAACCAGGGCCTTCTCCTGCTCTCCTGCTCTCCTGCTCTCCTACTCTTCTGTCCTTCTGCGGTGTGCGCTGTGCGGTGTATGATATGCGGCATATCCGTACAGTACGTATAGGGCCTAGAATACCTGACGTCCTGGCGCAACGCAGGCTGTACTGATGTCCTACGAACGTATCGTGGCAGATGCAGGCGTCGCGGCGCATCCGATGTGCACTGGTTTGATCGAGGTACAAGTCTGAGAATGAGTAGGGTATTCTAGGTACCTCGCTATGTGTGTATTATCGGAAGCCTGTCCATTTCCGTTCTGCGCCTCGGCTTCCTAGTAGCTACTACGTAGATACTTTCGACTAAGACCTGCTTGTAGGTTCGGGCTTGGGTTTTCTGTCGTGTGGAGAGTACGGTGTATTGTACGAGGGAGGCATTTGGAATGGATGGAAAGCGCTTCTAGAGCGAGCGAATCTGTGGATGGACGATGGACGATGGACGATGAGATGCTTGGCGTGGGTGAGTATTTGGGTGCGGCGTTCTCACTGCTCTGACTAGAAGACTCGTGTTGTCATGGAGTTGTATTCATCTTCCACGTCCTCTTGGAAGAGTCGAGTGAGAGTACGCTCCTCATATCCCATCTTCTACAAAAAGGGCTTCTTCTTGCAGCAGATTTCTACTCGTGTCTGGCCATGTAAAGTACGCAACAGCAGAGATCTTTCCGACTTGCCATCTACTCTGTTCTATCAATCGAGCCCTTCTAATTTTCAAGATACCTAGGATACCTACTCAACGCCAAAGCAAACAAGAAGCATCAGGTGCCGTAGCTTGCATCGCCGAGTACTATGTACCTTACTCCAACCTTCCCCGAACACGCATTCTGACATCATTTCCTGCACAACACCCCAAGTCCTTGAAGCCCACGATGTCAATGCTCCGTCACAAAATACCTCAAAGCGCCGCCATCTGTAGGTAGACTGTATCCGTGCCTACCTCTGAATCGCGCTTGCTAGCTGCGAGCCTCGTCTTCACTAGCCCTCCATGTCTGTTACTGTACAGTATTCTAGTACATCAGTGCCCATCCAGGTATCTCACGTCTGGATTGCTGAGTGCTCATTCGACTCGGAGCTATAGGACAGCACGTAGTACACCAGTACAGTGGTACAGTAGCCAGAATCCCCTTTCCACTGGTGAGTATTCACATGCGAAACCGCATTATAGCTCTTTCAAAGGGTAGAGAAGATTCATAGGATAGTCTGTACGCAGCAGACTTGGTGCCGGTAAGCATGTGGTTTAGATTTCGATGTCGTCTTGAGTCGTACATTCGCTTTGCGGAGACTCTGATCCGCTTTGAAATAGGGTTCGTCGATGGGCGCGGGGGGCGCTTCTGCATGTCTTGTCTCGCGTGCGGTGTAACTGTGCCCGAATTGTGGATTCCTTGATTAAGTACCTAGAGTGCTGAAGGTAGGTATTCTGAACGTCCAGCCTCTCGACACTTATTATCCTTGGAAGAATACTAATCGGATCTGGAGAAGGAAACTTCAACTCTTGGAGTCCGATGCATCGTGACATAGTTGCGGAGTCGGGGCTGGTGGTCAATGTCGTCGTCAATGCAATGGGGTTTGATCTTGAGCTTCAGTTCAGTCAGGGACTGGTTTTGAGCTTATAGAAATGAACTATCAGAGACCTTTTCATCCAGTCGGCTACTGCAGGCTGGCTAGAGGTGGCTACTGAAATTTCGCATATATCCTTCGGAGATGATGAGTTCTTCCAGCTGCTTTGTTATAACTTAAGAGCAACTCATTTGCTGGTGGCTGATTATTTACTCGAGCCTGCCATTGAAGAGTTGTCTAGTTATACATATTATCCCAATGTTTATCTCTCATATTCGTCAGGAAAACTCTCATGGGTCTGCTTCATAGAAGATCATGTCTGTGAAGGTAAGCTGCACATGGATTGCTGGAGAGTTCATCAAGTCACAAGTCACAAGTCACCCTGGCTGTTCTCGAGTGTTGAATACACCTTCAAGTATCCTGTGTTGAGTTTCTCATAATGTCAATATCCAAATCTCAACATCAGATATAGCCATTTGTATTCTTTGCCTTGCACATCACTTCACTCTTGGAATCTGTTATCATGCCATATATATTCAAAAAATAGTAGAAAAGATGTCACTTGATTTTTTCATTGCCTCTTATACTCTTCTTTGTTCTTGCGGACGGTTATAACTTAACTGAAGGCTATCTTATTCAAGAGACAGTCAAAAAACAAGACTATGATCCTAAAAGAGATCAGACTTTGGAATCATGTCTTTCCACTCACAAACTCCGATGTCTTATACATCTTCTAGCAGCTGTTCTTATCACAGCTGCATATTGGGAGAGCATTCACCCCTTGCTCTAAGGGGGTATTGTTGGAAACTCACTCTGGCATACTCGGTCGTATCAATAGAGACCAATGATTATTCATGTGGTATGGCTATTGAACAATCAAAATGGACCTCGAAGGACAACATTATGAACGATAATTGACGACTCATCGCTCTTAGCTGGACATGTTACCTGTTCAGTACTCACCTGAACAGCTTGTGTCGGTCACAACATATGGCTCGGATCAGATCATCGTCAAAACCTCTTGACGGAGCGTTCAAGTCTACATCACACGTGTCTAACAACACTGGATACTCAAACACCAAAGATGGACAGCATCATGCAGCATTCAAATCTACATCACAAGTGTCTCGCAACAGCAGATACTCAAACACCAAAGATGGACAGCATTATGCAGCATTCACAGATACACAGGGGATCCAGCTCACCAGCAATCCTACAACCTTCGAACCAAACAGAAAATCCACAGCAAAACCATAACACTTTACAATCACCGGAATCGATTGCGGAGCAGATAGAGAGGCATCGCCAGTTTTTCATGGACAGACCCTTGATGAGATGTCTTGATAGTCCAGAGGAGGAACACAGAGACATTCTTTATCAGGATCTCCTCAACGAGACAGAGGATTTCTCAGTATCTGATGTTCCAGATGGATACAGAACACAATTGGAAGCGAGGGCATACTGGGACAATGTTAGGGAGCAGTTGAAGGTGGAGGAAGATGATGTTGATAACAGAGCATGAGAGGGTTTCAAGGTTGTTGAGTTGGTATGCTGACCGAAATCTTTGAGACGGCGTCAACAGCGAAGAATTCAAAAGCCCCAAAAACCAATATTCAGTTCATTGTGAAGCATCTTTATTTCATGTGATATATGTGGTGTTCATCACAGCGTTGGCACAGGGAACAAGTGAACAAGCATTCACAAGCCACAGCACCTCGCGCTAAGTGAGCGGAAGATTCCGTGCGTACATCATAGAGGCACCGTGGCCGAATCTGGGGATGAGGATACGGAGTAACAACCACAAAACACAACACAAACACCAAATAAAAATGGATCCATTTTCCGCCGAAGGAGAGCTCCTCAACATCCACAATGCCTTCGTCCAAGGCGTATGCAATCCCCAACCCAATTCCCAATTCCCCACCGCTAATCCCCCCAAACAGCAATACCAAGAAGTAGTCGACTTCGACACCGGCTCCCTCTCCGCCGCCAACGCCCTACCAGCGCGCGTCCTCGGCCTGCGCGCGCAGATCGCCCTCGGAAACGCCGAGCATGTCCTCGCCGACGTCGAGGGCGAGACGGCACCCGAGCTGCGGGCCGTGAGGGCGCTGGCGAGCTACGCGGGCGGCGACGCGGCGGCGGCCAAGAGGGAGGTCGAGGAGCTTGCGGCGGCGGCGGGCGATAACGGCACGGTGCAGGTGCTCGGTGGCACGGTTCTGCAGGCGGTGGGCAAGAGCGAGGAGGCGTTGGCGTTGCTGGCGCTGCATCAGGGGAACCTTGAGGCGTACGTGTTGCTTGCGGTGTGAGGGGATGGGATGTGGCTATGGTGCTTCGGCTGACGGTGTCATAGTGTTGCTTTGATTGTGCAGATCCAGCTGCAGCAGAATCGCACTGATCTGGCGCTCAAGGAGGTCCAGGCGGCTAGACGATGGGCGCAGGACTCGCTGCTCGTTAATATTGCTGAGAGTTGGGTTGGACTCCGTGTGGTAAGGTTCCTCCTAGCTTATGCAATGTTGCGTGTCGTTGATGGAGCTGATATATGGAATAGGGTGGAGAGAAGTATCAGCAAGCATTCTACGTCTTTGAAGAGCTCGCACAGGCTCCTTCGACTTCATCTACGACAAGCTTAGTTGGTCAGGCGGTTTCCGAGTTACACCTCAATCGATTGGCTGAGGCCGAGGCTGCTCTGCAACAAGCCCGTGAGAAGGACTCCAACAATGCCGAGGTACTTGCCAACGCCGCTGTATTGGCCGTCATCTCTGGAAAGGATCCTAAGGAATTTCTCTCGTAAGTTCAATCGCAATCAATCAATCATTTTGACTGTCTTAACAAGGCTCTAGTTCCCTTGAGAGTGTACAACCACAACACGCCTTGATCTTGGACCTCCAAGAAAAGAGCGAGCTGTTCGATAAGGCCGCCGCAAAGTTTTCCGCGAAGGGTGCAGCATAATCAACAAATGCATATGGGTATATCTGCAAGGCGTTCAGGCAATGGGAAAATACTTCATTTGTGTTATAGAGATAACAATGAAAATCTGTGTTACGTTTTGACTGCCTATACACTGCTCCAATCTGCTCCAGTGCCTCTCCCCAAGTGTAATCGTAAAAGTACAACGCAATCCCATATTTCTCCATATGTCCCGGTCCAAACGCCATATTTATATATATTGACCATCCCCTACTTGGTCCTATCGTCGTCCTTCTGCATCCCCGGGGGCTCAGACACGCGGACAATAATCGAGTTGCTCTCAAATTCGCCCGTGAAGCCATGACTGCCCCTGAATTCGTCCTTGGACCCCTTCCAAACCCCACCCCACACGCCCGATGCCTTGATCTCATACTCCCCACCCCTCTCGAGCTCAATATCCGGCGGCGACACCTCATAGTCCACATGGTACGTGGCGCCAGGCGCAATCTCGATGTAGGCCGAGTCGGGCGGGGGCATCTTGCGATTGAGGCGGACATTGCGACAGGGCACGTACTGCTGGGAGGTGGTCTCCTTGAAGGAGAAGAGGCCGAGGGCGACGGCGTTGTTGTCGAGCGGCGAGTTCCACGACAGCAGCGTCATGGCGCTCGTCTTGGACTTGTTCTCCAGGTGCACCTTCAGCACCGGCGGGTACTTGTTCTGCATGGCGCCCGTGATGGTCAGTTCCAGGTTGTCCACGGCGTTGGTGGGCTCGACTTCCTCGTCCGGCATCGCCTCGCCGCCCTGGCGGTAGAACAGCGATGCTGTCAGGAATAGGAGGATCATGGCGCCGATGACCGTCATGGTCGGCCGTGAGGTTGCTTTGGTCGTCATTGTTATGCTGTGCTGGGCCTGCTCATGGCCTCTCCTCGACGGGACTTGTTGTGCTCGTGCGAGTGCTTGAACTTGTGGGCTGATGGCTTTGCAGAGTGAGGCTTTGATGCGTACTGGAGATGCCGATTCTGTACGGGATATGTAATGTAGTCTGGAGGATGGAGAACCACGGAGTTGTGCGCGAATCTAGGAAGGTGTCTCAATCTCAAAGTAGCGGGCATGTTGGAGGTGGAGGTGGAGATGGAGGTGGAGGCCATGTTGGCCTTGGGGAGAGACTTTGCATTGCTTGTTCTTACTGGCTGGCCGGCAATGACTGGCGGTGGCCGGCACCCTTAAAGGGAACGGGAACAGTGAGGATTGGCACTAATGGGATGTTGTTGGTAGGCCTTCACAGGCAAGTTCCTACTTGGGGAAAAGCATGTCAGGAGGCGGGGGCCTGCACTTGTATGTACTTGTATGTACTTGTATGTACTTTCATGTATCTTTGTATACTTGTATGTACTTGTGTCTACCTGGGTGTACTTGTATGTATGTACTTGTAACAGACACGCACTTGACCTTACCCGATGTGATCGTTATTGTGCCAGGTTCTGCTGCTGCCGGGTTCAGGAACGCGAATACAATGGAGCATGGCTTGCATCTAGGTAGGGTAGCGAACGAATAAGACCTTCACGTGCTTGAACTTGTTCCTGATTATCACTTGTTCTGTTATCTATTTCTTCTTCTATTTCTATTATGTCTATTATATTCTCATTATATTCTCATTCCATTTATACACAGAGTACAATACAGCAGCTAAAGAATGCCGCGACGTCAATCCCCTCCCACTACCCCTCTTCCTCATCCCCCCTTTCTTGCAATCGCCACGCCCCCACAAGCAACAGCATCCAAAAGGAGCGCGCCTTGAAACAGCAGGTCAAGAAAAGCGTAGAGGATTTGAGGGCCTCCACGCAGCTCATGCAAACTTCAGACAATTCCTGGCTGCTTGAAGATTACTGTCATTCGACAAATATCATCATACTTATTATACCTGGCACCATAATTAGGTGCTTTGCTTCTGCTGCTGGACTGCTCAAGGTGCGGTGCATTCACGCCGTTGTTACTGGCCTTGCGACCTTCCTCTTTGCGCCTCGCTGCAAAAGATCAACAATGTCCCTGTCGCTATCGCCAACAGCATCGTCTGGGAATACGGAGCCCGGTGAGTGATTGTCATGGCAACTAACGACCAACACAATACAAATGGGTCAGTAAGCCGTGTCGTGGCACCGCTCCTTTTCTTTCTTGGGAACACCGACAGCAACCCTGCTTTGGCCATATGCCAGGGATGGCCGGTGCTTGGCTTCGAAGCTTAAAGCCATGACATTGAGAAAGCACCATATGTTTGAGTTGTTGGTACAATTGCATCTCAAATGAAGATGATATTAGTCAAGGCAAGCTTTGTGATTCAACATTCTCTTTTCTTTCTTGTTCTTTAGGTTGTGCATTCCCTATGTTACAGCTTTATCTCTTGGCGTTGTAGAGTTGGGCGTGCCTCTTAAACAACCTTTGTTAATGTTCTGCTCAGGATATAAGTATCTTTTTATCTTTGTCGATGTTTCTGGTTCAGAAGTCTACCATGGCAAAAAACATGTCTTTTTACGATTTTAACTTGGCATCAAGCTTTGCTCTGACCTCTCCAGGTTGACGCTTCTATTTGACATCTAGAGGTCGTCGAACCCCGTTACATTGGCTCTACTCAAGATTCAAGTCTGCTATCTCATGCTGCTCAAAGAGATTATAGCATACTGAGGACTCAAGAGTGCATAGTCAGCGTTTGTGTTTTTAGTCCTTATGTGCTTCCTGTATTCTTCAACTGCTCGTTTGGTGCAAGTGCATATGAATACCAGATACAACTTGATGTCGAGGTGATTGTCATATATATCCTTGACCATCGTCATTTTCATCCTTTTGTGCCAGTTCTCGGATCTCGCATTACGTGTACGTGTAGAGGTACTATGGATTTGAATTAAGTCCGTTCTATCTTGCTGCAAAGGGGTTTGACAGTGAATATGTCTCGTGTTTTTCAGTATTTCGTGATCAGCTGAGGATGCATGTTATTATCTCCATCATTAAACATACCTTTTGACTCGAATTATCAGTTTAACCATCACAGTCAGCCCAACCCCTGTGAACTTGAACAAGACTGGTTCTTCAATGGTAGTTTCCCTGAGCAAAGCTGAAAATGCTGTTGATGCCGCTCCTCCAGCATAGGTAATAACAAGCTGGCCTTCTTAATCCTAGGTACGATTCTTCATAGCTCTACTTTGTGTGCTGTCTAGTCATTTGAGGCCGGCAAGTTATGTTTCTACCTATGTTTCTACGAACAGCTACCTATTGGTATAATAACTTCAAGTTCTTTCGAACAACATGTGTAAATTGTATACTTTGGAGGCAGTACATAGAATGATACTATATTTCAAATCAATTATTCTTTAAGCTGCATTCCTGAAGTTCGATATGGCAAATCCAGAAACAACATGAAGTTCAATTGAAATTTTATAATGTTTCTTGGAGATCTACTTTCACGGGTTTCTTCTGTACATCTCATGTAGACCGAGTTTTATACAAATATAGAATCAAGAACAAAAAACAATAAGAATAAAGAACACAAAGTACAGTAAGACAGGGATACGTATTGTTTACTCTTAGTTAAAGAGGTGGTATATATTTAGATAAGCATATATGATGATGTAGTACCTACAAAGTTTAATATCCAAACTCAAACAATACCAAGGTACCTATTACTATGTACATTGTGTTTACAAGAAAATCTTATGAATAGATCTTACTGGCAACAAATTTATTTCAGAAACATATTTCTTTTTCCAAATACATCGGATTATTAGTGCAGATAGTTAATATTGTGGTTTCGCTAGCTATCCAACTCAAACAACACCATTCAGTTGGAAATGCTTTTTTATGGAATTTTGCATCCCAAAGACATTTACAAGATTGCCGCTGATGCCAATTGAAACTATTTTTCAATGACCTCAGGCTGTACGACGAGGCTTTTGAAGAGGCTGGAGCCTTACCATTGCACGTTCTCACACCCCAGAGCACTGAACACAAGGCTTTGGCATCGTCATGATGATCTTCTGGATACAAGTTTGTCCAGACTTCAGTAAATATGAACTTGCTCGCACTGGCAATCAAGAGACTCTCTCTTGCTGACCTGAGATGAACAAGCTTTGCCATATGCAAGCTTCTCCCCCTGATGTAGACTGCCGGAGTGTTTTTGGATTGTATGCGATGATTGGCTCGCCTAGCGCAGCCGCTCAGCCTCGCTCGTTAGTCCTCACGGCAGTGATCAAGGCTGCTGTCCAGAAGAACAGCCTTATCAACACTCTCCTCCTCCAAACATTCACCTTACAACCCGTACAACACGTACAACCCAGCCCATCGTGTTCCTCACTCTGATCTTAGATTGTCGACACAATCACGTCAAACTGATTGCTACAATTCACTTCGTGTCAACACTCCGTGGCGACGATGGAACCTCTGGCTAAGAAACGCCGCCTGGCTCCGAAGGTGACCGAAAAACCACCACACGAACAATATGACCAGGTTAGATCACTCTTCACTCTCATCATGACCAGAATCTTCGCATTGACAGGTTGTACTTCTAGCTTTTCCAGTTGCAGCGTTTTGAGCAGCCCCCTCACTTACAGCCTCATGCTCCTCAACCAGACTTCTCGCGACCGATCGAACATGCCTCCCCCGAGGCTTTCGCACACCATGTCGTTGAGAAATCACAGATCATGCAAAGCCAAAACCAGAAACCTAGATATAAGGGAGTGTTCGTTCTCACTTTGAGATGGGAGGAGGGCGATCCTGGCGTTGAGCAGGATGTCGAGGCTGTCCACGCTGTGTTTCGCGACATCTACAACTACCACGTTGAGGATTGGCAAATCCCCAGCTCTGTCAACCCAAGCGTAAACCTTACTATGCGCCTTGGAAAATTCCTCGAGTACGATGATCCAGAGCATCTTCTCATCTTATACTATGTTGGCCACGGATACTCGGCACTGGGAGGTGGACCTTCTTATTGGACCTGGTAAGGCTGTGTGATTCTATATTAATTTCATGATCCTGACAGCCTTGCAGTAGCAGCACAGAAAACTCCCCAAAGCTCAAGTTCGAGAGCGCGCAATGCCTCTTCGAAAATGCACGATCGGATATGCTTCTCCTTCTCGACGGTGCACCGGCCCCTGGTGAGAGAATCTCGGGCAGCAATGGTACCAAACATGGCATTGCATGCAACTACAATGAGGGAGCCATGGGCACGAATGACCATGAGTTCGCTTTTGCGCTCGCTGAACAACTTCAGAAGTTAAGTGCTGGACCAGCTTTTGACGTTCAGATACTACATGACGAAATCGCCATTTCTATGAAGACTCGCCAGCCATCAGAACATCTTCAGTCTCCCAACGGCACCAGTAGCACACCACAAGGAGTTCCAAGAGCTACTTCCGTTTTCACATTGACTCCAGATTCCATGCATAACATCATTCTGTCAGCCTTACCATCCAAGACAGCAATGCCAGACTCCCCAGATGGTGTCAACCGAGATCTTAAGCCTCAAGAGGATCAGTTCATGGCTGAAGGATCACCTGCCGCTTCTGGTACTGACGGCTTTCTATCACTCGCCTTGGTTCGCTTCCTTGCTGATCCTAATATGGATGCCATTCACCTTGCTCATCAATTGAATGGAGGTCCAAATCCTGAAGCGACTATCCATGTCGAGAGTATATTCCATAGCCAGTCGACTCTTGTATTGATGTCAATGCCAAGTGCGTTGTGCGATCTTCTCGTCGCAGATCGTGTTTGCTCATTCGTTGCATACACCAAGTCTCAAAATTTGCTTCCTCTGTCCACTGGAATTGCTGAGCCACCGACACCTGTTAGAGCTACGGAGAGAGAACTTGAGGATGGAAAAATCTTGCTTGAAGTTGCCAGTGCTGCTGTGGCATCTCCAGTCACAGTACCTGCCACTCGAATGGCTGGTACTCCAAATCCTGCATTCCGTCGCCTTGGCTCTCAATCCGCGCCCGAGCACAAGGACAACGTGGAAGACTCCGTTGAGATGCACGAGGCTGCCGAGCAATTGAAGGCACTTAGTCATTTCCGCCAGCTTGGCCACGGTCAAGATTCATCCAAGGGTGGACCTCATCCACAACTGGAGGAGTCCATTGAAAGACAAAATGTCCTCAACGAGCAACAATCATCACCAGATGCTATAGAGTCTGGCGCCGATGAGAGCATGTACAACCCCGAATACCAAAATCATTCATCGAGACCTAAAGCAAGACGATCAATTCAAAAACAGGGACCAAAGCAAGATACAAGATGTACAATGTGTAGCCATGCACCATTCAAGGACTCATCTTCACTTCGAAAGCACGTTGCTGCTGCTCATACCAGACCATTCCCATGCGCTTTCTCTTTCGCAGGTTGTACCAGTACCTTTGGATCCAAGAATGAGTGGAAGCGTCACATTGCATCTCAACATTTGTGCTTGACCTACTACCGCTGTTCTTCCTGCCCACAAAGCACTATTGAAGGCAAGGGCAACGAATTCAATCGCAAGGATTTGTTCACTCAGCACCTTCGACGCATGCACGCTCCGTTTGCCATCAAGAAGGCCATTGCCAAGGGCGACAGCAAGCTGCAAATGGAATGGGAAACTCATGTTAAGGAGATGCAACAATCATGCCTTGTCATCCGTCGCAGCCCTCCTCAACGCTCCGCCTGCCCAAAGCAAGACTGTTCGAGTGTCTTTGAGGGTGCTGGAAGCTGGGACGATTGGACTGAGCATGTAGGTCGACACATGGAGAAGGGAGAGGCCAGCAGACTGGGCGTAGACACCCTCCTAGCCAGATGGGCTCTGGAAGAGGGCATCATTGAACGTCGCGAGGATGGTGACTACAGACTCTGTGGTGGCGAGCGTGAGGGCGGCGGCACTGCTGCTGGTGGTGAGTATTTCGATGACAGCGTCGCAAACGGTAACGGTAATGGAATGCCTAAGCTGGAGGACAACATCGATGCGAGCTTGAGCAACGATATGATGGGCTGACTTTCAGTGGATTGATTAGAGGCATTCGTTTCATTCATTGTTTGGTGGGTGGAGGTTCTATTGCTGGGCGTAAGGGATGTATGGGGCGCTGGAACTCTTGATCGGCACCTTCTGTCTGTGTTTTTACCCTTTTTCTTTCCTCTCTCTCTCTCTGTTTGTGTTTGAGCTTTCATGGGAGTTGGGAGCGATCTACATTTTGTGTTGTGATGGTCTACTATGCTTTTCTTTCTCTCACTGTCTGATTTCTTCTCCTTCTGACTTGATCCTTGCGCCAGTCTAGCATTCACACCCTACATACCGAGTGGTCTACAATAGTGTGATGAGCAAATGAAAATTGCCACGTAATCCCCTTCGTCTCCTCAAATCTCGTGAAGTGTGCCTGTGCATGCATCATGCATTCATTCATACTCTGCGGAGGAGATGGTATGTATGGCAAGACACCGCATGGCCATGAGCTTGAACATGAACACGAACATGGACGTGTCCTCTCGCGCCCCTCATTCTGCTGATATCGCCTACAATTACCATTCCCATTGCCAGCCAGACATTACTCATCACCGCCACCGAATCAAGGAGCGCATAATAGCAGATCTCCATCCCAACCCCGACGCCCAGCACAGCTGTCCTCTCGCACAATACAGCCCGGCGGGCCAAGAGCATATCACCAGCCCAGCCCAGCGCAAGCACCAAGATTACCGCGCACCAAGTGAACGTGAAGGGTAAAGGAAAGGGCCCCCTCTCGCCGCGGCCCCTGACTGTGTGTCTCTTGTCTCGCGGAATCGCGGTAGCGGGAGCGGTAGCGGTGCCCAGCGGTGAAGACGCCCGAGCGAAAAGGACCTCTCCTGACTCTTGGAAGGCGCAGAGGCATCGCCGGTGCCAATGGCGACTTGGGAGCAAGACGCGAGCGAGGGGGAGCTTAGCTGCGCGGAAGAGTGGCCAGCATTTCAAAGAGCGGGGCATTGCCCCTACGAGTAAGCAAGAGTGAAGTGTCGTGCTTGCAAGTGCTGTTATGTATGTATTAATGTCACGCCCGCACTTGCGTCTTCAATGCCTGCCCCCTTTCCCACCCCCATCCCCTCCGCCTTGTACGATGGCCCCCACGTCCTCGGCCAAGACTACACCATACCGTAGTCCTGCTGCTCATGGCATTACGTAGCTGCCAGTCGCGAACGTGCAGTTGCTATGCCATGCCCTGGGCCTGTCTGGTCTGGTGATGCGCGCTTTCTGGGTATGCGTGCTGGGCGAGCGAGCAAGTGAACATGCTGTCGCACTTGAGACATCGATATCCCTTGTCTAACCGCGGCGAGTCTTGCGGGAAGTCTCGCGATATGGATACGTGTTGTACATACGAGTCAATTCCTAGTCCTTCGACTTGTACGGCTCCACGGGGTACGGGGCGCGGGAGTTCTTTTCCCATCTTGCTCGGGATGGAAGCTCGGCGTAGAAAGAGACAGCAGTATTGGCCAGCGCAGGTACCATGTTCTAGCTTTGCATTCGGGAATCGTGAGATTCTCGCACCTGCTTGGTTACGTGCTATGTCCATATTTAGGAGCTGCTGCACGTTCAGCCAGCGAGTGCCGATATCTTTGCTTCGTAGCAAGCTTTCTACCTCGCTCGTAAGCGCTTAAGATTGCTGTTCATGCTTTTTGCATCGTGCTCCGTAATTCGCATGATGATCGATCCTTCATCTCAACAAAAGAGATGTTCATCGTGCAGATCTTTGCGTAATCGATCCGCGTGCGAGCTTCGGCTATGGTGATGTTATCAACATTACTACAGGCTTCTCGTTTTCGTCTTGACAGACCACGCTGGCTAGATAGTCTCAATTACATATCTCTGTGCCATTTTCAAATACTTGTATCAGCGGTGACGACCCTGTACAGTCGTTTCTCTGCCAGGAACATGGTTCAAAGACCCTCGGCACTCGTCTCTTTTTTTGTGGATGGAATACACGTTCCTTACAGACCGCATGTCCTCAAGGGACGGGCATAAGGACCGTGTACTCTGGGTATCTGCTGGGCTCCAGGGTGTGTGATTAAGGCTGTCTTTGTGCTGTGATGTTTTAGTCGCATCTCTAGATCATCTGTAGTAGTGGACGGGGAGGATTCCAAGCTCGTGCAACGTGTGAATGTCTCTTTAGCCTGCATGATAGTGGACAGGTTTAACCTGATACAATGAGAGAGACATCCAAGATGGGCCATGATTTGGCGGGAAATTGACGATGAGATAGATGAGTTCATACGCTGATCGATCCTCCCAAGCTTTCAGGGTGCTGGGCACGATGCGATGGAAACTCTGAAATACTCCTACCAAAGTGGACTTTATGAAGCGGTGAATTGGTGAAAGGACTTCCTTGTTTCCAACAAACTCTCCACGGACCCAATGTAAATCTTAAGATCCGAGGTAGGTACAACTTGATCCTTCGATTTTGCTCTCCTTACCCTCAATCAGATTGAAAGGATGATTCCGCGTCGAAGCTCGATGAGATGGAGATGGCGGAGCTCGCTCCACAGCAAAAGACAGGTGACATGCTGGTATTGACGACAAGGACAATCCTGACAGGTGAAATTCCCTGATCATCACGTTCTCATTGTGGAGTCGATCGGATTCATGGGCCAAAAGAAGCTGCAATGTTAAATCGATACACCCTTCACAGACAAACATGATCATGTCTTTCGCAGAGCTCCGCTGAAGATAGGGCTGCGTGTATGTATCGTTGGAAATGATGCGCTTCCATCGGCTGTGAGAATTGTGAAGCGCATCGCTTCCCACCAGCGCTCTGGAAACAGATGAGAGTCAA
This sequence comes from Xenosphaeropsis pyriputrescens, assembly GCA_022609375.1. Taxonomy (NCBI): domain Eukaryota; kingdom Fungi; phylum Ascomycota; class Leotiomycetes; order Phacidiales; family Phacidiaceae; genus Xenosphaeropsis; species Xenosphaeropsis pyriputrescens. The sequence goes on along the minus strand of JAGKQE010000098.1, from coordinate 63,606 downwards.
ACGCAATTGCGTGTCTCATGTAGCGGGCCACATTAGAATTAAGTCTAAACCCTACCTGATAAAATGGAATTCCGATGCGTGAGACAGGGTAAACCTTCCCCAATGACCAAGGGAGGGATGGATATTCAAGGGCCCCGTACGACGTCGTTCACCTTTGCTTGGGTTATTTGGCCAAAGATTCGTGGGATTTTCTCTCCTGGATGCCGGCTCCTTTTGAAGAGCTTTGATCTCCGCGAATTTAACAAGAGGATGCTATGCTTGCTAATGACAATGATTGATGAGCACAGAAGGGATGCTCCTGTAAGAGCAGCAGAACGTGAATGAAAGCGAGCATGGTACTTTACTCTGGAGTCTGTGTTGGATTTCGGTAAACTGGAGCATTCGACTTATGCCTCTTTGGATTTGACAGCACCACTTGGTGTATTTCAACGGTCGGAGATGAGGTTCCGAATGTGGTGGACGATGAATCAAAGACAAGACTCATGTCATGGACCAAATTGTTTTGACATTGAGATTCGATTAAGACTGGGTAGGCTGTGCAGCGGTGCAGCGGTGCCAGGCCAGCGATTTGATCACTGATGATGGCGGGACGATGTGATCGAAACCTACCTTTGGGAACATGCCTGTCTTGTCTTGTCGTGCTCGAGTCGACGATTTGAGCGCAGACCAGTGTGCGTACATGGATACGAATGTCCTGACATGGCTCTCATGCCCTCATGCCCTCATGCTCATGCTCATGCTCATTCCCATTCTGTTGGCCTTCGCTTCAAGGGAATCGCTGGGTATGGGTATGGGTATGTACGTTGTAGGATTCGGATCTTCATGGGTATTTATCGTCAAATCGTGGGTTGAGATTCGGAACCGATGGCCCGTACGTCGTACGTACACACGGTACGTACTGTATGTACTTGTAAACCCAAATATGTGCGCATTCTGCATCGTGACAGCCAAGGAAGAGTGGTCGAAAGATGATGCTCGGTGATGCTTTTCCCCAGCAGCCTCTCGAATTTCGCTGTGTTCTCTCGTGCATTTTCCCTTCTCCGCCGGACTGAAGAAAGAGCGCAAAAGGCATCGTCGTAAAACAAGTCACTCGAGTTTGTAACATTTCTGACTCGACACAACCTCCGATCCAGAAATTGAAAAGGGAGAGCGACTTGGCTGTGGACCCTTGATTTACTTATCCTTGTGTATGTGTAATAATCCATGGGTTACGGGGGTAAAGTGGTACTTAGTGAGCTAAAGTCCCACATCACAGGCGTAGCATCTCGGAAGGTAGATGTAGATTCATAGATTGGAGCTTCACACTCCCTATTCACTAGGTAGCCGTCTCTTGCTGCAAATGAAGAACGTACATAGATATATATGGGTAATTTTATCAATCACTGAACCATAAGAGATTATATATACATCCCATGAAGCTGAAACAAAGAAAGAGAAAGAAAGAAAAAGGCAAAAAAGCCAAGAAGAGAAAGAAGAAAAAAAAGGCATTAGACCCTGCAATATTCGAGTCCCATTTCCCTCGCACTTCTTCTCTTTTCCCCCTAAGACCTCGCAACTTGCCGAGAGGAAGGTTTACTCTAGTAGATGCAGGTTCCGACGGAATATCTCCACCTCAAATGCAGTGGCTCGTCATTGACGATGACTTTGTCAGGGTCATGGAGAGGTTGTCGGGAAAGACTGGACTCAGATGTTGGGACAGGGACATGGACAGGGACAGATACAAGGGTTCCGTGACAAAAAAGTGAGCGGAAGCCACTGGCAGACTGACAGACTGACAGACTGACAGACTGATAGTGGAAAATGTCTTGGATTTCTTAGTTGGGTGTTGTGAACGGCTTTCCGAAGCGCGAGCCTGTACGCAATAGATAGGTACCTACCTATGTACATCTTGTTTAAAACGAAGCCTTGTGCTTTGAGATTTGAGATTTGAGACTTGAGACTTGAGACTTGAGACTTGAGACTTGAGACTTGAGACTTGAGGAAGGAAAAACTCCAGAGTGGATCCGATGGACCGTTTGATTCGATTCCTTCTCTCTGGTGTCAGGTCGAGTGTCTCTGTTGCTCTGCTTCTCTTCTCCCACCTTCACATCCTTCCTTGACAGACCCTCGTTCATATCCCCGTCTGGAGAAGTTGAGTGACAGGAAAGCGCGTCGACCAGCGACTGAGGACCAAAGACTCCCATGCCCACATGGACCTGTACCGCTCAAGCTGTGTACTGGTACAGGTACACAGGGACACAGGATGTACTTATTAGAATCTTCTGCATTCGGCATCGTGCTCAGTGATGGGCTGGCTCGGTGTGAGACATGGGTATTGGATGTGGGAGGTATTCTGAGTGATCGCGACGAACTTGAGGGTCGATGGTCTGCTTTTGCGCAGATGAGGGTCGGAGATCGTCATTTCAGGGCGCTTACGGAGGAGTGAGAGGAGCAGTTTGAATGGCACGGATGGGTTGGTCAATCGGCGGTAGAGTAGTATTGATGAGCATTGATGAATTGGCTTTGGCTTTGGCTTTGGCTGGCATGAGGCGTGCTGAGGGCCACAGGTGCATGCAACAAATCCTTTGCAATCCTGCTTCTGCCTCTGCCTTTGCCTTTGCCTCTGCTTCCTACTGGCGATCTTTCTCATTAGTCGTTATGCCTGTATATATGTACTGTACATACACCTACATACGGAGGATGGATATATGTACGAAAGGACGCGATGTGATGGATGCGATGCGGTGCTGTGCTGTTACACAATACGCACATCTGTATGTACAAGTAGGCAGTAGATGCATATGTACATACATCTGCGTCTGTTGTGCATATCTGATATGCATCGGTGGTTGAGGTCGAGTCTGCAAGGCGCGATGAGGTGTCCCTCGCCCTCGCCCTCGCCGTCACCGTCACGCTCACGCTCACGATCACGATCATCTTCACGATCATCCTCACCCTCAACCGATGTGCCCCCAGCCCACCGTGACCGTGTACAAGTACCCAAGCACCCGAGATGCCTGCACCATCTGCAATCTGCATACGACAATCCTCATATAGGTCCCGGGGCCTTGCAATATCGCCCCATCGGGCAATCTGAGATCTCCTTTGAGATACAGATCCACATCATCGACAAGTATGTACATACTTGTATATACAAAGTACAAGTACATACACGACAAGTGGGAGGGGCAAGCTCAGCACGCACAACAAAGACAAGGAACCCGGTCGAGGTCGAGTTGCAGTTGCAGGGGCCTTCGCCCGCCCACTTCCAATTGGAGAGGTGCGCAAGTGCTTGTTCCTCTGCTCGTCGCCCTGGACCTGCACGGAACTCTTGACTCGAAAAGAAAAGAAGAAAAAAAGGCACAGTGGTACGTTGGCTTTCAGCTCATGTTCAAAGGGGAGCGGTGTGCAGTCGTTAACTTCTGCCGCATGAAGTATGGTGGCGGCAATGACTTTATTTCTTTATTTCTTTATCTTTTTTCTTTTTCTTTATTTCTTTTTGTTTTTGTTTTTGTTTTTGTTTTTCTTTATTTCTTTTTCTTTTTCCTTTTCTTTTTCTTTTCCCCTTTCTCTTTTCTCTTTTCTCTTTTCTTGATCATTGTTTATGTTTTTATTTCTTTATTTCTTTTCTTGGCTGCTCTTTTTCCATCAACAAATTGTGGATTCGATGTGACAATGTAACCCATTACATACGTGCGTATGTAATATGGAGATTCATACATGGGTTACGAGTCTCGATCCAGACCACGAAACCACAATTCTCATCTGAATGGACTTTGATGACGAAGAAATGAAAAGCACGTGGCGCATATCATATTGTACATACATATCACCCGTCACTCGAAACACATATTTCCTTCAACGTCCAACTGATGAGATGACAGAATCAGAATGAGAATGAGAATGAGAACAAAAAGTGACACATATGCATACTCCACAAAGTGCTATGGAGATATGAATCTGAAGAGACAGACATGAACCGATACGAGATTTGGTTCATGCAACATGATCTCAACCATCTGAGACGAAACGGAACAAAAGGTAAACGGGAGACCTCTTTCCCACTTTGACTCTTGTGAATGTCCCAAAGAAATCTCACGATTCCTCTTGAATGAACTTTCTGCCTTCTCAAAAATGGACCATATCCTGGATAAGCTTTCGCTACAAGCACGATGTATGAATACATACGTTTTTCTTACAAATACTCATGGATGTATGGATACCCTGTGCAAGATGCGATGGAGTCACGCACAGACAATCCAACATTCACCCATTTGATTGTATGCAGTAGAGTAGAATATGTCCATACGAAGACGAAGAACGAGAGTCAGGAAGCAGAAGAGAAGACGGAAAGTCTGTCTATTTCAGATGAGCACCGGCGGAAAGCTGATATTCTTACTGTATGGATAGACGTTGCATGCTTCTGAGCTTTCTGACATATGTACAGATATATGGATATATGCATGTATAACTATTACGAGTACCCTACGCATATATCCATCAACAGCAACACCAGCATCCAGACGCACAATGCCGTGCCACCTGCCTTGGAACGAGAAGAAGCTTCTTCGTACCTCATGTAGCGTCACCATTCACAATACTCACTCCATACATACCTGTATGAATACATGGCTCACCGTCACAGGATCACGCTTCGGGGGAATCTAGCTCGAAGGATCGGGCACAGGTAAGGAGAGAAGGATTGGCGCATGTTACGATGTATTCCGAGGCCATGGCACATCTCCATCCACACATACGTCCATCCATACGAAACTATATCCATCGGAAAACGAGCCGCTGCATCTCGCGGCAAAGGCAAGATCACGCAAGGAAGGGAGGAGTCGAAAAGTCTCAATCTCAATCTCAATCCCACTCCGAGTCTCTCCCAAACCCTTTTTCTTTCCTTCTTCCTCTGTTGTCAATAACCATGTGCCCTCTTCTCTTGACTGGAATTGGCCTTCAGAGGCCATACTCGGACGTACTGTACCCACGGAGTTTGTCAGTAAGGTGTAAGACCGGCGTCCCAACAGCGAATCTCCTCTTGGAATCAACGTGATCATTTTCTCATGCGCGAACGGCTTCCCCCCTTCCAGGTGACTGGTCAATATCTCCTCCGACGCTCTGTGCCGATGTGAGCAGATTGACCCCTGGATGTGAAAGTCTTGTACATTACCCCATAGTTCAAGCGCAGGGAGGTCGGGAGTCGAGCTTGGAGCCGTCACTTTCGCGGTGCGGACAACGGACGGGCATTGGCGCAGGTGAGGTGAGGTGAGGTGAGGTGAGATGAGGTGAGATGAGGTGAGGTAAGGTGGTATTCATATGGTAGTTGGATATGATAGCTGTACAGTAGAGTCTCAGCCATCATCTGTACGGAGCAGAGTATGTATCCTGCCTAGACTGTACACCTAGACTGTGGGATTGTGAGGCCGAATCCGTATGTACAGTACTACGTAGATACATATGTTTGACTGACTTCGTTGAGTACCTTAGGTGTGAATTATCAAAGTACGCCAGGAACCCGTACCAACGACCGTTGAACACTGACCAGGACCACGACCACGACCACTACTAGTTACCCGGAGGCCTTTACGACGTTAGATTGCACCACGAGAATGCCAGCATAAGCCTGCTCCAGAGATGGAGAAAGCATACAAAGACACCTCCAACCATCCCATCTCCATCTCCATCGCCATCGCCATCGCCATCGCCATCGCCATCGATACCAACCATCCACAGCCAATCTTACAGCCCATGTCCCCAAGCACCCAAACACCCAAACACCCAAGAACCCAACAGGTTCAATCTCACGTGCGGAATTCCGCCCTGACAAGGAAAGTCGAGTCCCCAAAGCAGGGAGCACATTAACCCCATCGACAGGGCAATATCCCACCATAAAGTAGACAGACAAGCAGACAGACATCACAGACGATTTCTTTTGATTGCGAATGCGAACGCGAATGCGGGTAGAGACATTGGCACTGCAGCCGTTGCACGCGCGCAGGACGTAACCCTCCGTCGAGGAAGCGTGCTGAGTACATACAGGAGTAACACACATAAGTACATGTAATATGTAATATGTAGTATGTACTTTGTATGTACTTTTGTCCATCCCATACTCCGGAGAACTCATTACATACTACATAGCAATTTAGACCCCCTCCCCCTGCTTGACTATCTGAAATGGCGCAGGATTATCTGATCCCGATCTCAATCTCAATCTCAATCTCAGTCTCAGTCTCTTGCCCTTTCATGATCAAGTTCTTTTTCCTTTTCGGAGATGCGAAACCGTTGACGATCTCGGGGCTAGAGAGGGTGAAGGGTGAAGGGGGAGCTTGGGAGGAGATTAGTCTCTCTACCTACATAGGTATTCTACCCGAACTACTTGGCCGAGGCCTCCAATTCCGATCCTGCCAAGTACCCAAGTACCGTACTACACAATCCGAACCCCCCTCCCAGCCAGACATTCGGAAAAATACAGGTGAAAGGAATATTATGAGCGTTTCATTGGCGGATTCAGATGGCAGATGGGAGATGGCGGATGGCGGATGGCGGAGCACTACCACCACCACCACCACCACCACCACACGGGCCAAGATGATGTTATTTTGCAATATGTATCTGGCGTGCCTGTGTGACCAGTGTGAGATCTCAACGGGCTCAGGGCTCGAGCTGCTGAACTCTCCCATCTCATCTCATCTCATCTCCTCCCGCGCCCTAAAACACAACTTCACCCCCCCTGTAAAGTAGAATCGCGGTATTATGGCGATATGAAACCGTCGTATTTGGCGATTCGGCGATTCGGTGCAGATGTGCAGATATCCATTGCAGAGATTGCTACAAGTACAATACATACTGGACGCATAACACGGTACTCCTATTCAAGTGATGGGGCTGAGTGTCGGCTTCAGGTTCAGGTTGATGGTACTACGTAGTATCGTAGTTCGCGATTCACGGTATTACTTGTACAATCTCCTTTTCATGTCACGGGTACACATGCTTGTTATAACCAAGGGACTCGGAGCACAGGGCCACAGGCTAGATAGGTAGATATGGGGTTCGGAGTATTACCAAAACGTGCGGTCCAGCCATCGGGATGATCGATGTTGCCGCATTGCCGCAGAGCCATCGACGCAAAACCAAAATCAATCTGCATGCACAGCCAATAGTTACACGCTTCAGGTACATACAAATGAGGAATCCGATTGCTTTTGCATCAGGCACTGACTCAATCCCATTCTAATTAAGGTCTCATACCGGTCGGATGATCAAATCTCACTGGGCACTCTGTGACTGGTCTGGGATACCGTCAGCGGTTGGAAGAGCACGAAGCCAGAAACTCTATCGACTTCTGATCATGGCCCTATCTGTTCCCGCCGATTGAGATGCTCGCCATTGACAATGACAATAGTCGGCTGGTCTCGGAGTGGCTTCTGCTTCGGGAATCATTGCCGTACGGATCGGCACCACGTATGAAACGCGCCCTGAACATACATACGACGAATGGTATGACAGCCGATGTATTGTGCCGCTGTCAGTGTCTTTGCATGTCTCTTTTGTGCAAGGTGTGAACTGGATCTGGATAATTGAGGTGAAGGTGAGTTCTTGCTATGCTCCTCAGCCGTTTGGCACGGTTGCTAGTAGGAGGTCAGCAGCACTTGACGAGACAGCATTCTCACAAATTTTTGACCATGTTCGGATCTCACGATTATGCATAATCGTCCCAATCCTTCCCATATATTAATGCGCATTGCTCCTTCCCACGCAAATATACCATGATAATATCCATCGTCGATGTGAAGAGTTAGAATGAAGTGTCGATGTGGCAGTTCCCTGTTCGTTGTAAGCATCAGGGATGACAGATCGACGATCATGCAATTCCTAGGCGTCTCCTAATGCCTGTAGAAATCTGCAGACATGGCATGAGCGTCAAATGTATGTGATTGCGAGGGATAAAACATCAGCTCGGAATACGAGCAAGGCAGTTGGATCGAAGCAATTTGGTGATGAAAAAGACCACTCCAACTGACACGCACATACCAGGCTCCCCGCATATGGTGTCTGGACGGCTCATAACTGCAAGCCAACGTAGAAGCCTTGAGAATGACTGACGAGAAATCGACAACTCATAGAACCGTTGAAATGTGATGGTTTCTGTACGGCTGCAGGATGACAAACCTTGCTAATGTCTTTGCAGAAGTTGAACCTCATATCCGTAAGGCGGACTTGGTTGGTAGCAAATGCTATGGGCCTTGGCATTTCTGTGAGCTATGGACACCGCATTTCCCAACGAGTCCGACGTCGTGAGGCATTCCTCTGATGTTTGTCGTAATACCAGATTTAACCCTGTCTATAACAAGATGATCTTATTCTAAGGCTCATTCCGAGATCGCCCTTCCCATCCTAGGAAAGTTCATGCCTCGTTTTGGATCCCGTCTGCATCGAAGACTTACTTTGTACTTTGTAGATCTTAGCGGTACAACAGGTAGATCCGTCTACATCCAAGAAGATATTTTGCATGCCGATCCCTTGGATGATAGGAGAAAAAGAGGAACAAAAAAAAACACAGTCTTGACGAGAATAGGAGAAAGAACCTACAACGACTTGACGCCAGCTCTGAGAGTATCGTAGGCAGTCACCAAAAATATTTCCTGTAGGTCGCCATAAAACCCATATATGTGGGGATTCTCAGGCACGGACAGCTGCGTCGCGCACATGTCCAAGACGTCGCTTGTAGGCACCTCGCCGCGGCACAGAGCTGTCAAAATGTAGGCGACTCCGCAGTGGAAACGAATGCCATCGAATAGATCGAGGGGAGTCAGATACTTCCCGATGCATGCAGTGTAACATCAACAGCGTTCTCGAAAGGCTGGGCTTCTACGCACTCGAGGCACCTCCGTCGATCCAATCGTTGTCGCTGGGTCCGGGCTGTCAGCACTTCCGCACCGGCAAGCCGCCTATGAATGTTTCTGCTTCATGTTCCGGTGCTCAAGTACATACATAGTACAGGTACAATTGCGCAATGCTGCTCGGAGGAAGTCCATAAAGAGATATGGAGTGCATTGGCGAGGCGGTGGAGATCGATGAGAGCAGGGCGACAATCTCATCGTTGTCTCGGCGGTAAGGAGAAGGACGCACCTGAAGCGAGTATCTCATATTGCATGAGGTACAGTGCGTGTTGAATGTGGATATGTATGACTCGAAAGAGAACAAGAAAGGATATACTAGATAGTCGAGTATCGTACACTGTAATATGAGAAAACAAAGCATTGTACTTGTACTTGTCCTTCGTATAGTCCTCTCGAGTGCCTGGTGAGATGTGTACAGACCCTAGCCATTCATCATCATACCTTGTTCTTCGTGTATCGTGCTGACGTGACGTGAGGTGAGGCGTGGAGAGATGTCAGCCACGAAACGCGTCGTCGGACATAAAGTGCTGGTGCTGGTAGCAGCGACATGCTTTTCCCTCTCAACACAGACATCAATTTACCTGCAGCTCTCAGTGAAGGACCCTGCATGGAGCTGCGGCGCCTCCGGTGATCATGCGATACGGATTGAGAGTTGATGATATGAGAAGCAAGACCACATGCGATGCACTTGTCCTGCTCACCGAAGCGTGGAGAGATACGACCCCATCTTGTTAATCTCGCTCATCTCGTTCATCTCGTATCCAACAGACATTCGAGGTGTATCTGATGATTGTAGATGCTCCTTGTCATTCGGGAGCATGCGTGCCGGACGAAATCCGAATACTCGTCCAGGATCCCGCTGGTTCTCATTGTCGAGATCACGATCACGATCATGATCACAAACACAAACACTAGCATGGCGATGCCGTCAATGAGTATATTGATGAGAGTCATGCCGCCAGTGCAGCAACGCGAGAGAAGAAGACGATGGGGGAAGAAAGCTGCGAGGCATCATTGGGTATTTCCGAGAGTACTTGGGTTGGTAGGACACACGCCTCGCGGTGTTCTCCCGTACCTGCCACGCTGCCCGTCTGCCCATCTGCCCCTCACCCCCCACCCTAGGCAGATAGATCCTCAGATCATGACATCTGCGCGTCGCCGCTTATCGTGATTCTCACTTCAATCCCATGCTCACGCTCATGCTCCGAGGCCATCCTCTGCATCCTTTGCATGCACGACTCCGCCCAACGCTGCACACTACGCACGGAGATGGCGCTGCTTAGATCTAGAAGCACACACAGGACCCTTACTCGATCTGCCACCTCAGCCTCTTCCTGACCGCCATATATGCACATATGTCCAGTACATACAGTATATACAAGTCCAGTATCTATCTACATATGTACTGCACTTATGTATGCCGTATGTTTCGACTTCAGTGCGTGTCTCAAGACCTTCAATCGTCGAGAATGCTAACTTGGGACCCCCCCCCCCCCCCGCCAAAGGGGCTCTATCTCTGTCCTCAGCCCATTATGATATCAACATTGTCTTCCAACGGCATTCCTGACCCATCTTGTGAGAGGGACGTGGGCACGGCAAGAGGGCTGGAATTGAAGATGTTTATGAATTATTCGACAGGTCACCACGCCCTGCCTTCACCGAGTGCGCTTAGAAACACACGATCCAAGTCATGGGCTTGATGTCTCTTGACGATCGGGTCTCCTGGATCGAGGGATGTTGGTCATCTCATATATATGTACTGTATGTAGCTATGGAGATATGTACTTCATACGAGAGCATGTAACCTATGCATGAGTACATGCCTTGACTTCCTCTACTACTGTATGTACAAGTACAGTGTCAACATATGTACATGGAGTGAGGGAGCTAAGTTGTGGGGAACATTCATACATACTTCGTATCTATCTTATTTTCTTATTTTCTTATTTTCTACAACTGACTCCCTGCATTACTGTTACTCTTGCAATTGCAGTGACTGCATGACCTGTTTTGGCATCTCCTCCATCTGTACACGGTAGCACATGATGATTTCTCGTGTGCGCCGATATTATGTGTATGATTATATCTGGCGAAAGTGAGCTCCATGAGGGTACACAGCATCATGCTGTCGCAGATGGAGGAGGATGATGAGATTTAGAAACGGGGGCAGAGTAGGTAGCTGTGTCTCTCATATCGACAACGTCCCATGTAGTGCCTCCATATCGTGCTCTCTTGTATTATTCAGGTTCTTGGATTTCTGGAGATGCTCTGTAGATCTCGTTGTTGCTTTTTCCTTCGTACTTCCGATCTTCCATGCGTACCGTGGATCCTCTAGTGATGAATAGGCATGGTCCCAGCTAGCCACCGATGGTAAGTGACCCGCTCCGCTGAATCTAGGTACTAATCAGGACCCTTCCGAGCTGTACGTAGTATATGCAAAATAATAACAAAAACATGACAAGATAGAAGCACATTTTTACTATATTGATATACAGATCATACAGATCATACAGAGAAACAATCTACTCAACCCCTTCAACTACCAATGAAGACGAAGAATCCCACGCTCGCTGGTGCCCAACCGCTCGATGCAACTCTTGCTGGGAGCCTTTACCCGTCATCCATTACGAGCGCCATCTCATCTTCCCAATACTTCTCTTGCCTGGCCTGTTCCGCGTGTATGTATCGTGTCCCCATACAACACACGTCCATGGGAGCCAGCATGCCGACCCCTGAGCGTCATGTGTCGCGCATCTGTGCATCCCCAAGCATCCAGTGGATAGCAAGCCATCATGGCGTATGTAAGAACAATGCTACGTGTGCGAGTGGGCGAGCTCCATACGTACTGTGTGGACATGTATCTACCTCACTTCAACAGCAGGTTGGAAGAATTATGTACCTAATGTTGCGCGTATTGTAGAGCAAGTGTCTTACTACTGGACGGCCATGGACATCTGGCCGCAGGGGTGTTGAGCGCACCCTTCGAGGCTTTTTACCTTCCGCGACAGCGGGCCATCTCCGATTCACATCGATGCCGGCACAGAACCTAGAGGGGAGTAGCTTACGCACTGGACCCATGTAGATTGGTCTTGCGATGATAGAGTTGTGCGGTCTGCGAGGTAAGCATTTGTTGATAACCCAAGATTGAGATACAGATATCTATGTTCATATGAATATTGATATGAATACTAGACACAAGACATCCTGTTTCCCACGGAGTTGAGAGTAAGCGTATACTTCAACAGCAAAGACAATGCATCATCTGAAGATTCATACATGTTCGTTCTACACAGTACCTACAGCACCTACGGATAAGCCTTCTCCTGGTTCCTATTCTCAGGCGAAAAGAAAAAAAGAGGAAAAACATAGCCTCACGCACTGCAGATCTCGAATCATACAGATCACACCCAATAAAACAAACACATATATCGTGCATATCCAAACGTATGGGCGAGTGGAGCCCCCCTCCCCCGAATCCAGCATGGAAGGACGTTAATCGTTAGATCCCTCCGATTTCTTTCTCGAAGCGGCGAGGATGAGGGGGACGAGAGGACAGAGACGGCTCAAAGAGCCTCAGAGGGATAGCCTCAGAGGCATACGTCGGCAGGGATGTAGGATACATGAAGCAGGAGAATCGACTTGTAGTAATGTGCAAGTCTCCATGTCGGGTGGGGAGTTACATCGAAGCTGTTGTTACTTACCATGATCTTGAGATACTATTGATACTTAGTTGTTACTACTGTACCAATATGGATCCCCGTTGATATCCATACAATATCGTCGCTTGTTACGTTTGCTGATTGGTGGATGGGCTGTCACTTCGATCCCATCCCATCCCATCCTATTCTTCTTCTTCTTCTTCTTCTTCTTCTTTTTTCTTGTCGTATGTACATACATACATATCTAAGTACCTTAGAAACTCCGATATACATGTAAAGTCAGAGTACCTGAGTATCGTAGTGTCAAGTCCCCTGACGATTGTCTCTATTGCTCCGCACGCTCAACATAGCTTCATCCTCTCATACCTATGATCCTCACCCAATGCAGTAAGCATCCATCTAGCCATCGATTCAAGCACAATCATCATCGCCATCGCCATCACCCAACAAACATACCATACCATACCATACCATGCTACTACTAGACTTGCCTTGCCTTGTTCGAAGCTCCATCCCAGACCCTAAGATATGCCATATTGCCAGAGCTGCTTGCTGCCAGTCCAGCACCCTGAAAGGCCCTAGCCAACCTAGTCAACTTGACTGACTGGCCTTACTTGTACAAGTCATCTTGACATACTTGTACTTGTACATATTCTACTATGTAGGTTGTGGATAGGATAGGATAGGATAGGATAGGATAGGATGGGATGGGCACTCACTCATATCCCCTGTCTTCTGTTCCTTGCTCCATCTTGATCCATACCAGCCGCTGGCTTGGCTTCGATCCATCATCCCACATCGTCCCCATCGAGCCTATCGAAGTATGGATGCTAGACTGGTAGGGTAGGTGGGTAGGTATGTGTGTGGGTAATGGTAATCGCTGCTAATAGAAGATGTACATAGTACATAGTACAATAGAACCAAGCAGAGTGAAAAGTCTGTACTGCTGTCTGTGTCGATACAATATGGATAGATAGATGTGGGAATGAATACGGTGCGTATGCTTCTTTCTCTTGGGGGAGACTTGTCTTTGAATCTGGAATGATAATTTCACTGTTGTTCTTTCACTCGACTATTTTACTGTTCATCTTGATACTTTGTTCGGACTAGGAGTGCGACTGGATTTTGCAGGATTCTTAATGTTACATTATAAGAATATGCTGTTCCACTACTATCATGAAAACTGATGGTGAACAACATCTCCTTTACTACTTCTTTTCTTTTCTTTTCTTTTAAAACTCTGTCAATACTGCCGCTGCCACTTGACTGCCTCCTCGTGACACACTTATCCGCCTTTATACGTAGGTACGCTTGCTACTGTCACTGTAACCAAGCATTGATTCAAGAACACAACGTTATCATTCCCATTCCCACTTCCACCACCATCGACATCACTAGTGCTGTTACTGATGCTGTTGCCACTAATTCTCGTCATCGCCTCCCTTACGCCAATCCCACACGCACTACTACGCATGTTCATAGTACACATGCACCTTATTTTGATACTCATCATCGGTAATGAGCCCCCCCTCCCGAACGGCGACACGCTTTCCCCAGCCGTTCATGATTTTAGAGCATTCTAAATAACAACCGTCCCCCTCTCCTCGTTTGAAGGAAAGGAATTGAAAGCCGTAGCGCCGTTGATATGGCTTGCTTGTTCCTCTCTCTCCTTTTGATCGACATGCTCACTGATGATGTAGATGCGTTAGAAAACAAATACAGTGGGAATCTGTTGGAAAGGGGGATGAGAGGAGAGGGAGAAAAGGATCTTGATTCACAAAGAATGGGGGGGGGGGGGAGTCAAGTAATTCACCACACGATACTGTTCTGTACCTCTGCATATCTTGCCTGGAAAGGAGTTTTATTTATCTGGTTGTCTGTATGGGGACTAGTAACAACGTTCCCTTTTTTCCCCTTCTTTTTCGTTTCTCTTTATACTTCTTGAGTTTTCTGGGACCTATGTTGTTCAAACTGTTAGCAAGACATTCAAGAGCGAGTTTCCAGGTATTGAGGGTTCCCAGTACCGAAATCATACAGGCTCCGGTAGCGTTAGTAGGAAAGAGAAAAGTACCTAGGTAAGTAGACAGGTAGGTACTGATTGATATGAATACCTACCTTATGGTGCTACTCTACCTAGAACAGAAAAGATTAATTAGGTACGGAATACTCCATATGGGGGTGGTTGAGCAGAGGGAGGGGTGGAGGAGGAGGGTAACGGGGGGGCACATGGGGGCACATGGGGCACAGCTTTACGACGTTAGTACTGAACCATAGTCCGGAGTAAGCTCGCACAGTAAAGAAGTATCCCAGGTATCCCAGGTATCCCAGGTATCCTATTCTTACCCAGACATGATGTTGGAGCTTGGAGCTTGGAGCTTGGAGCTTCGAAGCTTGAAGTTGGAGGCTTGAGACTTGAGGCTTTCATGGGCGTCATCTTAGCGAGAGGGCGAGAGGGTGAGAGGGTGAGAGGACGAGAGGCTGGTTGGACGAGACGTGGACGAGCCCATCCATCATCGAGTTTGGACTCTTGCCACACACCGATCTTGAATCGGATCGGATCGGATCTCATTAAGCCTTCCCGTCAGTAGATATGAATTTAGACACGATGCTCACACGCATTTCTACATATCAGAGATAATCTACTTACTATGTACAGATAGAGTACAGTAGACCAGACCAGACCAGATCAGATCAGGTATAGATATGAACATAGATACAGATGTCAACACATATACAGATATAGATATATTAGATACAGATACAGATATACAGATCGATGTACTCATCTCAAGCAGATACAGATGCAGATGCAGATACGGATACACTAAGCATACGTACGTACATAAGCGTCTTTATTTTCAATACGCAAAGTGGAAAAGGACAAGGAGAGTGAGAGGCAAGAAAAATAAAATAAAATAAAATAAAATAAAATACCAATAGAACTAGAATTAGAATTATAAATGGAAATAGAAATTAGAAATTAGAAAATAAGTAATAGAAAACATAAAATAAAAAATAAATAGAATTAAAAATAGGTGTAATATCCATCTAATATTCATCAAAATTATATCTACGTCTCACTTCAAACACATACACATACACATATCCCGAAGCACCGACTTCACAACGACTACCTACCCATCCATACTCAACAGACCCTCTTGACCCTCGACACTGCATTCTGCCCGTGCTTTTCCTATCCACTTGCACTTGCACTTGCACTTGCACTTCCACTTCCAACTCCTCTCCTCCCACTTCTCTCATTTCTGCTTCTTATTACTATTCAACAACCGCCCTGCTCCCAATTATTTATTGCAAAAGACAATCAAGATCCCAATCTATCGTAATATATACATATATACATACATATATACATACGCACACCACCACACATACCACACATACTACACATACCACACACATTTATACTCATATATATACATATACACACACGTACATATATACGCCGCATCTGACCTCCGTGGAACTTTTGCACATCACGCCCAAGAAGAAGAAGAAGAAGAAGAAAAAGAAGAAGGAGAAGAAAATACAACCACCACAACATTCCTTCCTTGCCACTTAATCGCAATCTTTATTTGCGCCTCGGAACAAATCTCGAAGACGTGCGACCAACGATTACATCTACGGCAACACACAGCCGGGAACACGGGAAGAACACGATATTTGCGTACCATAAACGCATGCTTCCCAAGCATTCCATTTACACCCGATGATGGAGTTGGTGGATGGGAGTAGGCAAAGGTTGGTGAATGGTTCTACTTATAATTGGTTGGCATTGGCTTCACTCACTGACACGCTCTCTTGCTCGTACAGTGGTATTCATTCATTGACCTCTCTCAAATTCGACCCCGTCAAAACTGCCGACGTCGTCGATAGATCTTACACCTCAAGCGCCAACATGACTGCACTCGTCAGTCCAAGCAGCAGTATGTTCTCAGGGCCTCCCCCTCCATACTCATACCCTCCAACGACTTCAACGCCGTCGCATCCTCTTTCAGGCCTCGTATCACCACCCGAGTCAAGAAGGACCTCGGACGATCGCGAACCTCCAATTCCCGCACAACAGAGACAATCTTTACCATCGATACAAGAAGCACTTGGCGGTCCAAAGCCTGCACCTTTCCAGGTCTCTGCTCCGTCGAGTGCTACTTTACCACCCTCTCATGCCTTCTCTCAAGGCCCACCGCCAGTGCCACGATCTCATCCTTCTGATGCCTCGCCATATTCTGCACATGCTCGCCACCCACAGGCACCACACAACACTCCTCCACAATCGAGCTATTCGTTGTCGAGGTCCTATCCGCGAGAGGAACCTCCACCACCCACACTTCAACCTTCGTTCAACGACCCTTCGAGAAGACCCCCTGTACCTTCATATTCCGCACAACCAACGAACGCATATTCGGGTCCTCCGAATCAAGAACGCCCAAGATATGAACATGAACATCGCATGTCGACTTCCTCTGTGGTACAAGGGAGTCCATATCCTGAGCCGCCGCCACGCTCAGCTCCATACAGTCATCAACCTCCTCAGCATGTACCTCAAGGTAGCTACACGCCCGCCCCATATCCAGCACAACGACCATACCAGGGCAGATTTGGTGTCGATCATGCGGAAGAACACACAAAGTTTGGAGAGCCGGCATCTATGCGCAAGACATATGCACCTGTTTTAAAGCGTCATCTCAATGAATTTGACTTGGAGGTTTCACTTGCCGAGGTACGTAATTTTGTAGATATACAATGATCTTTTACTAACACTAAAGTAGATATCCTCATCGAGTAATACCTTGAATGATTTCTCCTCTTACTATCATAGAATTGCGCAGGAGAGCCAACGATCCGCTCCAGGACCGGATAGAATGCCAACTATGGAGGAGTGTGAAAATATGCTCGCACTTCAAAACAAAATTGGCTTTGCTCTTCAACGGATTCGTGATACGGTCTATGAACAACAGCATGTCTTGGCCGATCAACAAGCCCGAGAGCAAAGTGGAAAGAACATCGAAGATTATGATATGGACGGCAGTGTGTATGGCGACGATTTGAAAAACCAAAACTACGGAGGTTCTGACGCCAAAAAGCGGTCCAGAGGGGTACGAAAATCTGTTTGGTAGCCGTCTGTACCTTGCTAACGATCAAACAGCGCGCTGCACCGCCAGGGCGTTGCCACAGTTGTAATAGGGCAGAGACGCCGGAATGGCGACGAGGACCAGATGGAGCTCGAACGCTTTGCAATGCGTGTGGTCTTCACTACGCTAAACTCACACGAAAGATGGGCTCCAAACAAAATATGGGATCATCCTCCCTTCGCCCAAAGTCTCCAAGATAGTCTTTGATGACAAACCATCCATCGTGCGGGTCCATGCTAGAAATGGACATGCAAAAAAAAAAAAAACATAATTTATCTCAATTGTACAAAGTTTTTCCACAAAGATGTCGGGTCTATCATTTGGCGTTTCTTACCGTTTTCGGTACAACAATTTCCTTCTGGCGATCATGGGGGGGGACCACAAAAAAAAGAAGTCGTCATGAATGATCCCCAGCAGAGCCTTTTTTTTTCTTTCGTCTTTCGTCTTTCGTCTTTCGTCTTTCAGGACGTAAATACCCATATTTTCTCTTTCAGGAGCAAGATCAAATTATGACATACCCAGGGGCGCATGTGAAGTCGAGTTGATGGGGTGGAGAGAGGGTGGGGCTTGGAGCAATGGATGCAATCACATCTTTTTTACCACCTTCGCTTTGTGTTTTTTCTTCTTTTCTTTTTCCTTTTTCCTTTTTCCATTGGCATATATTTGTTCCATGGACAACTTAGCTAGCCTTTTCTACTGTTACTCATCTACTTGTTTGGAACTCATACCTCATGATGCAGCGTTTAGCCATTATGAATATCGCTATCAGGCATCTTTCAAGCTATCAATGTCAATGTCAATGTCACATGTTTCTTCCGCTTTTACCTGCTCCGATCTGATTTGATTTGATTTTACATGGTTTTACATGGACTCGCTTCGCATCGCGTCGCCTCGCCTCGCATTGCTTTGCTTCCTTCACATCACAAGCCATACTGCGAATCATTCCAATTGCATGGGCAGGAGTCTACTCTATCTCTTTCCCTTCTTTCTCTTTCCCTTTCCCATTCCCTTTTCTTCCCATCAGCCCCATATCATATCCCCCTCTCACAAAACGAGAATACAACCTCGCATTCCCCCCCCCCCCCCCATCCATCCTCTCATCCTATCTAATCAACCGTGTCATTCTCAAAATCCAACACAACCACCGAGACCACCCGTACATGCAGCCGGGAATAAACCCACCGACCGGCTCGGGAATATTGCGGATCATATGCATGCACGCCTTATATCTCTAGCTCTTTCTCCCACCTCCTCTCCCCCTTCCGTTTTTCGGTGGATGATTCAGTGGATGCTTCAGTGCGCTTCATGTCCCGAGGTCAAGGGAAGCGACGCGAGTCTGTCCGGCGTGCCGCACCGCGCCGCGCGAGTTTACGACCTGTCGTTTCGGGACTCTGTTGGGCTTTTGCCTACCTCTCTCGTGGTCTTTGACTTGGTTGTTTGCTTGACAGCTGAGCTTGGGGTTGGGGGTTGAGAAGGGCTGGGTGGGTTCATGTTTGGGTTTTGGGGTTTTGGTACTTTGGTTGGGGATATTACGGGGCTATTCTATGCTCTGTCCTGCTCTGGATAGTACTCATCGTTCAGAGCTCAGAGCCCACAGCTTATTGAACCCGAGTAACTATCAGATATCAAGCATCAAGCGCTAGGCGCTGCGTTGTAGTGCTTGCAGACCACGTCCCGCTTGGATTACACAGTAAGTACCTATGCGCTGTCAGTCAAGGACCCTTCTTCCCTTCTTTTTCCTCGTTGACTACCGTCCCGAGTGTGCGCATCGTAGTCCGTGGGAACGGTTCGGTTCGGCGCGGTACTATATCTTCATGAAGGGATAGTGCGCGGAGACATATTTTCACTTGCCAGGGTATGAAAGTGTTTTGTCCTTTCTCTGGGGGATTGGTGGTGTGAGGTGTGGATTATGGGAGTGGGACGGGGACGGGGACGGGGACGGGGAATTGGGGATTGTTTGAAGTTCACTCCGTTCTACATGTTCTACATGTTCTACTCGGCTCAATTCAATCCATAGACGTCGTCGTCGTCGTCGCTGTTTTCGTCGGAGGTTACGCTCGTGTATATCTACGGAGTGCTGTGTGTATCTCCGTACGTGTCCCACCTCATGCTGCCCATCAGACTACTACGCTACGTAGGTACTATGTAGCACCGAGTGCTACAGCAGATGAACATCTCAATCTCAATCTCAATCTCGCCCTCATCCTCGTCCTCCCCGTCTCCGCGCCGCACACGTACGCTAACCCGCTCCGGGCCCAAGTGTGGGGAAGCCGACACCAACACCGACCACCGACATGGACATGGACATCGACATCGACATCGACATCGACATCGACCCTCGCGCGCACCCAGCAATGCTAAAGATCGCTCGCGTCCCCACTAGCCCAGACCAAAGCGAGCCCGCGCGCCCGAGCTTCCGGCCGCTAGTATCGTTGCCCCACTAGTCAACTAGCTCACTAGGCAAGGTACAGTATATACTTGTACATACCTAGGGGCCGTACCTAGGTTACACACTACATACATACAATACAGGTGACACTGACACTGACACCGACACTGACACCGACACCGACACCGATACCCAACATCTGAGTCTCAATTCCACATCAGACATTGAATCCAACATGCAACGAATATCTTATACGTACAACGGCTTCATCTCTTCATCCGCTTCGAATCGAAGCAGAGCAGCGTCCCCGCCGAGAGACTGAGGGTGAGACGCGACTATCAATTCCTCTCTTCTCGTTCTTGTTCTCGTCAACGTTCCATCCAGCTGCCCAGCTGTCCAACTTTCCGGCTGTGAGCCCGCTGTTATTCCGGCGTACGTGGAGTTGCATCTCCGGATCCTACCCAAGTATGTACAAGTAGCCGCTTGTCTCGTCTCGTCTCGTCTTGTCTCGACCCGACTTGACTTAACTTGACTTGACTTGACTCTGTACTTGTACATGCGCGTGGGACTCATCGGCTCCCGGCATGCATTCCATCCTCAGACTACACATCAGTTTCATGCCCCTACATCTACGTGTGTACATACACGTCTAGACGTCTCCAAGTACATGCTGGCTACATCCCCATGTAGCTACACGGGTCGATGTACTGTACATGTCTACAGATTGACAGAACACATACTTGTACAGACACAGAACCATACCACTCCCAGCCCCAAACCTCCAATGGAAAGTCCAACGGGAACGCCAACGGAAACTCCCCGCCCCTCGCCCGGGGAATACCCCACCCTTTGCCCAGTGTAGAGAAAATTGCCGAGGTCGCGTGAGGTCCTGCGGGTGTTGCCCATCTTTCTGTTACTGAGGTATTGTACTATGTACTGTGTATGAAGTATGCACATGCGGATTCATATTGTATGGACCCTGGGATGCAGGGTGGTGTTGGGGCACGGATGTGATCTCTGTGGATCCCTTGATGCTTGGTCATTGCTTTCTTGTCTTTTTTCTTTCTTTTTTCCCCCTCTCTTTTGTTATTCGTTTGTTTTAATTATGGATGTGTGTTTTGTGATTTATGCTTGAGGATGTGAGTTGGGAGGATGAAGGATAGGATAGGATAGGATACTCTGTAGGAACATGTATTATTTATTTATAGACCGAATGATTTGGATATAGATATCACTTGATAGTGTTTACACGTACACATACATGTCTGTCAACATACAGAGTTAAGGAGTGTTGTATGTAAAAAGATTTGCAACACAGCGTCGCTTTCTGACCCGTCATATTCTTGCATCTTCGATCCCCTCGATCCCCTCACGTCCTTGTCAATACTTGCACATCTTAACGCACATCTTAAGAACAAGATGCCCGTTCATATAGACATTTCCTTCTTTTCACCGTGATGGATGGCCATCTGGTCAAGAGATCAGTCATATCCAACAAAGTCTAGATCTCAACATCTTCATTTGCACAGAAATGAAAAGGCTTGTGCTGGATCGTTGTGCGGCATAGGTAGATACATACTATATCTCTCTGAAGATCTTCATTGATCCATATCTATAGCCATCCATTCAGCTATTCATTCATCTGTCTTTTTCATCTAAAAATCAGTCACTTTATACGTGTCTTATCAATCACTCATCACCAACGACTCACTCACGACTCACCCAACTCACCTTACAAATCTCCAACAAGGTACAATCATGTCGTCTTGGATTCCTTACTGGCAGAGTATAGCGCGTCACCACATCCGCACTCCATCTCATCTCCTTACTCGACATCAATTCTCTCTTACCTCTTACCTCTCCTCCATCCAACTCATCTCATCTCATCTCAACTCAACTCGATAGCCACCAAGTAAATCCTACTCTAGTAATATATACATATATGTATACTTACATACTCCATACACATCGCATGTCACAACTACTAAGTACGTGCATCCAACACCCATCATCATCATCATCCGCATCCTGCCAAGTTCAAGTTCAAGTTCAAGTTCAAGTTCAAGTTCAAGCCTACTCCACCCTACCCACCTCAAGCTCAACCTTACCTCCAAGCTCAAGCCCATCGTTCGCGCGCCACGACACGTGGTTGATGGCTGTGGGTGCGCCTTGCCGTAAGGAATGGATGGGGATGGCTTGGGGCTGCACTGGTGGGTATGGACTATGTGTGATGCACTTTATGATACACTGCACTTGTATGATGCGCTGTGCTAGTGGGAGATGGGATGGATAGGAGGATGGATGCAAGTAAGTAAGCACAGCGCATAGGCGTTGATGGAGGGGGTATGCGGTCATGCGTGTTGTGAGCTGGGTGGATTTACTCTGGGCGATGGTGATAGCAATAGTGATAGTAAGTGGTGGATTGCTTGTTCGTACATAGTAGAGTGCGTATGTGTGGAGATTTATGAGGTTTTATTGATATTTATATTGATATTTGATTTGGATATACATAGTAGATGCTTTGTTTTCTTTTTCTATTCTCCTCCCATTGACTATTCTAGCAACAGGACAAGATAAACATACATATGACCTGCTGAAGAACAGAGATACATATTTATTGCCATGGTGGCTTGAAGTGGCTTGAGCATCTTCTCTTTTCCACACCACTATGGCGTAGCTGGCTGATATCCTCGAATCTCGACCGAGTATTGAAGCCAACATCATGGTATGGACATGTACCTCTATTACGAATGACTCCATCACTCGATCACTAACCCGCCGGCTTGGGCGACGAAGAAAAGAAGATACTTCCTGCCGCACCTCGTCCATTGACATGCACAAACCCTTCAGGTATTTACTCGGACGCAGGGCCAGATGCAGGCATGTTCTTCTCTTTCTCTGCACTTGCACTTGGAATACTGTACACGACGACGACGACGACATCATATCTTTGTCATGCAAGTACCTGTTTGTCGAATGCCTCATGCTTCATGCCTCATGCCTTATGCATTATGCCTCAATCTCCAATGTCCTCATTTCATTCTCATCTCATCTCACCCTCATCCTCATCCTCACTCTTCCTCCAAACAGGGATCAGGCCTCCGCGAGTGCGTGTCAGGGAGATTCGACGGAAGCGAGCTCAGACCATGTGGTGATTGATGTGTGTGTGTGCATTGACACGAACTGGGCTTTTCTTCGTCGATGAGATCGATCGGATCGAATCGAATCGAATCGAGTCGAAGCGCACACGGCTGACCTGAGCTAACCTGACATTCTTCTTTTCTTTTCTTTTTTCTTTTTTCTTTTTTCTTTTTAGTTTTTAGTTTTTAGTTCCCCCTTTTTGTTGATTTTGAGTCTAATTCAGTAATTTGTACTGCTCACAGATAGATACTTGTCAATCCAGCCACAAAGCTACACAGGGCGAAAACTCTATGCATATGTATGAGGTGAAGCGAGGTGAGGTGAGATGAGATGGAGTAAGATGAATTGAGATGAAGTGAGGTTTTGTCACATTGTTACTCCACCAGTCAATCCTTTGATCTAGACTCAAGGATTGTGTGTTTGGGGGTCGAGGGATGGAATGAGATGAGATGAGATGAGATGAGATGAGATGAGATGGGATGGGATGAGATAGGATGGAGAGAAGGGCGTAAAGTGACGGCTGATGGTGGCGAAGGATTGTGGCGAGGATTAAACATCCACCACCTTTTACCTTGTACAGTCAGCCTCAGATTGATGTTGCAGCAAGTAGAATATTGGATTGAGATTGAATATCAACTGTGGGAGGATATGGATATGTACAGACATTGTTGATCTCACGCATTTCCAACATCCGATGCTTGTATTCCGTCTTTATACGAAGTTGTGTACATATACAACATCCACATGTATATGTAGTACACACATACATACATATCACAGCAAGCAAGAGACATCATGCCAATCATCATCACCATCATCATTACCGTCACTTCCCCATCTCTCCACATCCCTCCCAACCTCAACCTCAACCTCGACCTCAACCTCCTGTCTCTGTATTCTCAAGCATCCATAAAACTCCTCCCTACCCATGAAAATGAACGAGAATACATCTCCACTCACTGCCCACTGCCTCCCTTCCTCCCCAGACACAATCACACGCGAAGCACATCACGAAACAGCAATGCATATATATATGAGTATTACACACACAAACAATCTACTCCGTACTCCGTCTCACCCCCAAACTCAACATACCAGCAATCTAAGTCTGCTTGTACAAGTACACACTTCTCCCCGACATGCACCACTGCATTCGCTTACCCCAGCCTCAACGGGAACACCTTGTACCTGTACACATACACTGTATGTGCGTGTACTCGTACTACATATGTACAGTTCCACTCATCTCAAGCCATCCCAGGCCTAGCCCGACCAAGCCCTGCCACGCCATGCTAAGCCATGCAGCTGTCAGACAGGCCGCGTGCATACAGACTCGTGGCCAGCCTGTTACCCGCCGTCCACCATAACAACCACCATCTCCCTAGGTAGAATAGGATATCTTACCATCTACCATCTATCAACTACGTAGCACAAACCATTACACCCAACCCCACTTCCATTCTCGCACTCATGATCTAGCTGCCTAGCGACGTTCCACCAAGCCTTCTCCTACGCGAGCATCAACACCCATCCAAACCCCCAACAGACCAAGCCTACGGTGCGATCATGACTTGCCATAGCCATAATGGCCGACAGAACTATCGGCGTGCACGCTCCTGCCTCCTGCTGTGGAATGCCCGTAAACAATGTACTACGTACGGCAGACAGAGTATGCGACAGCGCTTAAGCGTAGAGGATCTGTATGCATACCCGACGCCCCAGAGTAAATGCATACATAAGTGTAAGTACGCATGACGGGCATTGGCGATGCAGAGGATACAGCGTGATGCAGAAGCGAGGATACATGAGCGTGCAGGACCCGGAAGGACATGAGGGGACGTGCTATGGCATGCCATGGAGCGGATATGGTGTACGATGGACGAGGGCGTGAGTATCCTACCACGGTGCCGAGAGCAAGCTGCTTCCCATACAGAGAGCGTTCGTGCTGTGTGGGATAGGGGCAGACAGCAAGCGGCGCTTTACCTGTACCTGTGCGTGACTTCGTAGACTCGAGACCAGATTGGTGTGTTGATGAAGACGGTAGCTTGATGGCCGGGCGTCGTAGACGGCGTAAAGGAAAGTGCGTATCTGAGCGTAGATTGGAGAGCAGAATCGACGACGAGCTTTTGAGGCTGGTGAGAAGGACTTGCTTCTCCGCGACAGAAGCAGACAGCACAGCTGAATCAGGAGTCGAGTTCCAGGATCAGAATTTGCACATCGATTCATCTCGGATACATGATCCCATGTGAACAATCAAATCAGCAGCAGCAAGCACTGATATCGTATTTGTATCCGCATCACAAATGTACAAAAAAAAGGAGCTGCACCCAGACGCCGGCCCACGCTCATGACGGCCATGCAAACCACCCAATCCCACCGAAAATCAGCAAACGCCCTCATCAATGCCAGCCCACCAATACCTTCTCATAAACACATCAAGCCGCTGCACCTAGGGCAACCCGCTTTCAGGCAGAATGCCACTGAGAGTCCTCAGAATCTCCTTGACAGGCACGTCGCGCGACCCAGCCGCCTCCTTCTCCTTCGTACTCCTTTCCTCCAATCTGGCGGCGCCCAGGGCCAGCACCCTGTTCGCCACCTTCTCGGCCGTTTCGCGATATTGTTCGAGTTTATGTACACCATCTGCGAATTGATCGATCTTGAACTCTAGTGACCCCTGAATCGCCTTGAGGCGTGATGATGTTTGGGATAGGAGGTCGGAAGCACTACTTGAGGACTGGAGTTGGGAAAGGATAGCTGCTTGTTCGGGATCGAGAAGAGACGCGTCAAGCGAGGAGAGGGGGGGTAGTTGGTTCGTACTATCGAGCAGAGGGGGAAGGGATGGGAGCGGTTTCGTAAGATCCTTCCATTCTGTGCGTTGCAGTTGCAATCTAAAAAGTCAGCTCATGTTCTTTTGGCTATCCTCAAAATTCACTCACTTTTTGATGTTTTCCTCTAGCTCTTGAATCTTTTCGGTGTTTTCGATGTTTTTGGGATTTGGTTTCTTAACGATCGTAGGTCGCACAGTCTCCTCCCGGTTGAACCAATCCGACATTTCAGACCTATTCGAAAAATCCTTTAGAAGTTCCTCCTCAATTGCACGTGCTACAAGCAGTCAGTATTTATTTTCCCACTTCCGGGGGCAAACGTACCAATCTGGCGAGCATAACTATCCGGCTGATCATGAGCCGGCTTCTCCCCTAATGCTCTCTCACCACACCAAGTGAGCAGCTGTTTCATTCTCCTCGGTTCACTGATACCGTCCGCCGCAATATGCTTATAAAACTCTGTAATTTCCACTTCGCGATGCGGGATTGCAGAACGACCGTTATCGATCAGTGAGCTTGCTCTTCGACCTCTCAAACCCAAACTACTCCTTCTGCCCACACTGCCCTTCCTTCGTAGTTTTTTGTTTCGATCTATAACAGGCGTATCGCTAAACGGAAGTGCTATCATCGTAGACTCTGAGTTCGAGTCCAGTATTGATCCTGTCGCATTCGCGCTGTCTCCACCAACCATATCTACGCTCTCCTCTTCCACAGGCTTGCCCCCATTGATGTCATTCTCACTATGCGCATCATTACCGTCTCCAGATAACCGTGTACTTCGTCTCGTGGCTCTTTTTACCACCTTAATAGGGTCCTTCGATTCCTGCTTCGGTGTTGCAAAATCCATTGCCCGCCGCGTCGGCTTTTTCCTTGTTGTCCGCGGTTCGTCGGGTTGTGCTATAGATTGCTTGGTGGATGCTTTAGCTTTCTTTGTTGGAGGCTGTATCGGTTCCTCTGCGATTGCGGGAACAGTCCCCCCCTTCCTCCGTTTCGGTGCACGCGTAAAACTGAAATCTCCATCGTTTTCGGTATATGAAGCTTCTTCACCGTCAGTCATGAAATCCTCTTTTAACCCGCATCACACAATACACAAGCGCATTGCGCAAGGGTTAAAGACAACTCACCCGCGCTCTTTCTTTTCTCTTCAACTCGCGTACTCCTGCGGCGGCCGGGGTTTTCGTTCATGCTCATCGATTCCAAAGGCGGTCTGATCTGAAGAATGGTGGTCATGTCAGGAAAGTTGGTGAGCGCATTCGTCGGAGCAGATGTCGTTTGTGGCCCGTCGCGCCCAGGTTCAACCGAGGTGCTCTACGCGTCAACAGGATATGTGTCGGTATAAAAAGTGCAATGGCGTCTGATTGCGTTGTTGCGGTGTGAAATGAGGCGCGTCGTGGGGTTTAATGATGGAAGTTGCTCAGCGGGTTCCTTCCCCAATGTTTACTTCTTGGCGTTCCTCGATATGCGCTAAGCCTATTTAGTCACATCACCACCATGGCAATCTCTGTGGGCATTTAGCACAAGGTGAAGGAGTGATCGCAACACATGTTTGCTCCATCTTAGCGCCTATAATATTGAGAGGGTCTCCAAGCTCTCTGAACGATGGGGTAGAAAAGAGCTAATGAGGCTTTGGTAATCTAGACAAGCAGATATTGTTTTCGTGCGCATAGCAACCGCATGCATCGTCCTCGAGGACACTTGACAGTTAGGGGTTCAGCTTTCTCAACATATCAATTCGTCTAATTTGAAGATTCTTGAACTTCTATAGTGTCCCAAATGGGAGCGTCGATTTCTCAAACCTGATTAGTGGGCACTACTCAAAGTTCTAAGAGCGGCAGAACGGTATTGTTGGAGATAAAAAAAAAACCCTTGGTGGATGACATCTTGTTGCTTAGGCTTCTTTGCATAAACAAATTACTCCAAGCTCAGAGTTAGCAGCAACAATGCCCATCTACTCGATTGTTTCAGCATGAGTCAAAATCCGATGGAGATGATGAACCTATGCCTTCCCTCAATGAATTAGATGAAGCTGAGATTAACATTTACGAGCGTAGGCCAAAACATGCATATCTTGAGGAGTTCGAACTATGTAATAGCACAGCGATTTCAAGTGAAGCAAACGAATTGTTAGGTAGTTTGTAGACGGATGCTATTTACCATTCCTGGGAGAAGCCTTAAATGTACGCTGCTTTCATGCAGTCCATTTATATACGGTCTTAAGAGGTGGAGGATAGCTCTTGTTGTGGCCATTGAATGGACTGCAGCTCCATAAAGGCGAATCCAGTTCTGTTACTGTCGTTGGCAATAAATTCTAAATAGGCTCTTGTAGCCCCTATTGATACATGTATTAAAACCCCAAAGGTAATCTACTTTCTTTTCCTTGCACCAAGCTCCTGTATAAAGCAGCAAACGCCTTTACGCCTTGTAAGCTCAAAAACCAGGCCGAATCCGAGAGTAGCCGTGTCACTCATGCTTGTAAGCCAACTTTTTAATCTGTGCCAACATTTCGCCAATCCGATACGGTTTTGTTGTTACATCGTCCTACAAACATGAGAATAAGGATCTTCTTGCAAAAGGTTGAGGAGTGGAGGATCTTACCATTCCAGCGTCCATAGCAGTCTTGATTTGGTCCGGACGTGCATTTGCAGTCACGGCGATGGTAGGCACATGGCCACAGAGTAAACCCCTCTTCTGCTGGTCTCTGATTTGCCTCACAGCCGTGAGGCCGTCCATGATGGGCATCTCTAGGTCCATCAGCACAACAGAGAGCTTGATAGCATTTCCTGAGCTATTCCAGAATGCTGTGCGCTGGAGGAAGTCTAGAGCTTCTTGGCCATGATTCGCAACATAGACCGAACAACCACGACTCCCTGGGCAGTGTTAGCAGAGTAGACTGTATTTAATCCATGGAAGCGACAGCCACGATGATCAATAGTTTTTGTTGATTGATCAGCTCCCAAACTCCTGAGGATTTTAATGCTTGGACATGTCCGTATGTTTCACAGGGTTTCGTAATTGATCGGCTTCCAGACACCATAATAACCTGATCACATACCTTCCCCTGATAATACAAGCGTAATTGATAACCAAGGGCTGTTGAAACCACACCGGAAACCTTAGATATAAAGAACAGGGCACTTACGAAGTTGTTTCACAACCACCTTCTGGTTGACCAGATTATCCTCCACTACTAAGATCTCGAGGATATCACCAGTCTTCGGCGCGGATTGTACTGGTACAATAGGTTCCGGATGGGCGGGTCGTACTGGAAGAACTTGAGAACCTGAGCCTCGTCTTGATAGTCCGGCACCGCATGAGTCTCTGACACTATCCTCTACAAGCGCAGAGATTTGCATATTTGCTTCGCCAACCTCTTGTGGCGGAGCTTTGGTACGGCGTGATCGTATGTAAAACATAAAAGTACTCCCTTTACCAGCCTCGCTTTGAACTCCAATTTCGCCTCCATGCTGTGCAGGTCAGATGATCAGTTGGAGATGATCTGAGGTATGTGTACTTACCATTTCTGAGATCTGTCGGGAGATAAAAAGACCTAGACCAGATCCTCCATACTTGACATGAGTCTTGGGCGAGGCCTGTGAAAATCGATGAAACAAAAGCTTGCGATCATCTTCTGTGAGTCCAGTACCGCTATCCTTGACAGCAATGGAAAGATAAATGAATTCTCCATCACCCCATTCATCACGTGCTGTATGATCTTCCCTCTCGACTCTCCTTGGAACAAACTGGATTCCGCTTGGTGATGAAGACGGAGATGTCAGATGCGCGCTGATCTTGACACGTATTTCCTTTTTGGACTGGAAGCGAGTGAATTTGATAGCATTTGTCAGTAGATTGATCAATATCTGTTGAATTCTCGAAGAATCGCCCATGATCCAATCTACGGACAGTGACTTGAGGCTTGCATCTTCCTCAAACTGGATAGATATTCCAGCACGTTTTATCTCCGCATCAAAAATACGAAGTGCTGCCTTCACTAATGCAGCTGGTTGGACAGCGACAGGAGCTATGACAAGAAGGTCTGAGTCAAGTCGAGATAGGGTAAGGATATCATCGACGATACGCTTTTGATGCAACACACAATAGGCAATTGTTTCTGCAGCATCTATAGTGTTATCGAGAATCTCAGCCAGAGGGACTTGTGCAGAGTCGTTAGACGTGTTCTTTAGAATCGCCAATTTGTACTCGGTCAAGGATGAGGTGATCTCGTCAGCACAGCCAAGTACAGCTGACATCGGGTTTCTAATTTCGTGTGAGGTGAGATCAATGAAATTTTCCTGTTGTCGTTTCATTTCGATTGCCTGATCCATTTTGCCCCTCAAAACATTTTCTGCAAACTTCTGCTGTGATAT
This sequence comes from Xenosphaeropsis pyriputrescens, assembly GCA_022609375.1. Classification (NCBI taxonomy): domain Eukaryota; kingdom Fungi; phylum Ascomycota; class Leotiomycetes; order Phacidiales; family Phacidiaceae; genus Xenosphaeropsis; species Xenosphaeropsis pyriputrescens. The sequence continues at coordinate 33,187 of JAGKQE010000098.1, read as the reverse complement.
ATCAGTAAACCAGCCAATGACCTGTTTTAACTTCCCGGTCTCCTCGTCCATCAAGGCATGTAAAGAACACAGAATTGTGGTTCTAGTCTTGCTCTCGTGTCTTGACTGCTTATAATATCTTTTAAGCCTGAACTCCAGCGTTATCGGCCCATCGAAAGTGGGTAGGTCATCAAATATTCTCTTCAAACTAAATGCGTCTTCCTCAATAACTTCTTTAAGCCAGGACAATCGGCCTCGAGTATTACGGTCGTGACCAGTGATGGCATAAAACGACTCGTTGGCAAATTCAAGTTCGAAGTCAGGGCTAAGCTGTAGAACACCAATGGGAGCTCTGGAGGCAAATCCTCTCCATTTTGTCTCTTTCTGTTCAAGCTCCCGAGTTCGACTTCGCAGTTGGGCCTCAATCAACTTGAGTTCTGTTACATCTGTGAGGCAGCCCATGACTGTGACTATTTGCCCATTTTCGTCTAGATCTGGATAAGCAGAGCAAAGAACCGCGACATCTCCCTCTTGGCCTGGTCGTTCTTTGTTGAGTCTAGCTGTATAATTGACGGCTTTTCCATTGCGGAGTCGATTCCACATCTCAGCGACGAGCGGCTTATCTTCCTCTATCAAAGAATCCATCCAGGATACCGCGTCAGGATTGTCCCTAGGATGCATGGTAATCTCGTACCAGCGATCATTGGCGTACAGTATCTTCTATGATTGAAGTCAGCATTTGTTCATACAGGATTATCAAGTCCAGAATGATGTTGAGGCCTAAAGTAGCTTTAAAGCCCAAATGTTTCTCGAGCCTCGAGTATTCTTGAAACCAAAAATACCGTCTGAGCTTAGAATACACACGTAGCCTCAAAGAAACAATAAAGCCATAATGAAGTTGAACATACGCCGTTTGGATCAATGATGGTCAATCCGACTTCGGCACGTTGAGCAAATCTGCTGAATTTCACCTGGCTTTCCTCCCAATCCTGCGTCTTCTGCATCAGTTGCTGGGACAGCTGAGCTTTGTCAATTGCCGCTTGTTGGACAACGGATTGGCGTCGTCTCAACTCTTCCCTCAACAACAGAGCCGAGACATGCGGCGTTGTCACTTGTTTGGTCAAAAGCTGTATATAGTTCTGATAGTGTCTGTCGTAGGAAATCCGTGGGTTTAGGCCTAGTAAAAGATATCCGAGTATCACTCGGGAAGAAGTGCTTGAAACAGGACACACAACAGCCTTGTCGATGGCACCATGACCTCGCCAGTTGATGCCCTCAAGCAAGTGTTTAGGAAGTGTCCCATCTTCAATGGATATTAGTACTGCTCCTGACTCGCTAGTCGAAGATAAAGTTGCATTTCGAAATGCTGCCGCAAAACCATCTGTGCCTTTATCAATATCTAGCCACGCAGGAGCACAGGGATGGTTCTTTTCGACTCCTATAGCGCCTTCGAGTTTGCATATCGTTCTTGTTGGCGAACAGGCTTCCAACCCTGTATCGCTAAAATCGCCAGGCTCTTCCACGGAATAAAGCAGAGCTAAGGGAATGTCATACTCGTCAGATGCTAAGCCACGGAGCATTTCAGCCCATAGTTCGTCAATGTCTTTTGCTGTTGCGATATATTGGCCAAGAGCTTGAACAGACTGAAGACGACGCTCAGTAAGGACATCTCGAGTGTTCTCAGCGACGGTAGCCAAGCTACCAATTACGCTTCCATCGTCTCCCACAATTGGAATGAACTTAAAACTGAAGTAGGCTTCCTCTAGAAAGCCACGCCTATATAGAAATATTGGAACATTTCCCCCTATATAAGTTTTCCCCGTCGCTTCTCCGTTTTCTAGAATTTCCTGAAACGGAGCCCAAAGTTCTGCTCAGTTGTCAGTGCAATTTCATAGAAAACGGACTGAGTCTTTTCAGTGAACCAATCACGTACCGGCAAAGTGCACCTTGGGGTCTTGGCCCATTAATCCTGGGTGTTTTTGGCCGATAAGATGCGTGTAAGCTTCATTGTAGATCGAAACTGTGGGATTCTGACTCCAGTATATTATACTCGGTGAACTATCTGCAACCATAACAAGTACCAATTCTAGATGCCCAGTTCAAGTCAGTACCATGAGGATAATTCGAGATAGAAATGAGGCGTTTCGGTGATTTGGTAGTAGAAAAAACCCCTACTATCACAGCTCTGTGAAACATGACGCAGCTATGGATATCTAACTTGCTTTTGACATCTAAGCATGCTTAGGCCACCAAGTAGCTCTCATAATGTAGCAAAGGTAGTAGGGCTGATAATTTTGAAAAGGAAGATACTAGATAGAAGACACAGCACTTGTGTAAAGGAGTTGCAATACAGATTCTCAACTGAAAGAAATTTCATACATACGTCTCAACTGTATTGGCCATGTCTCGATCGCACCAAGAGGGCCTAAAACCGCCTTTTCTCTAACAAATCTCTGGAAAGGAGTGATATCATCCGGCGGAACCGGTGATAACCAGTTGAAGTTTCTCGGTTTCCTGAAAATTGCCTGACTGGAGTCATTCGAGAAGGTGTCATGTTTCAGTGCGGCCATCACAGACATCTTGAGGTTATCTTGAAATTCGGCAACTTCCGGATCAGAGGTCCACTATCGCTTGCTGAAGATCTACTTCCACGACTCCGAAGCGTTGTGTTACTGGTCGCGCTGGGCACCCATACAGCTGGATTGGATGCGAAGGTCCTGGGGTGCAATTCCCGAAGTTGAAGCAGTCGAAGTGATGGTCAGAAAGAGTGATGTTATTGATAGAAGATACTTCTGGTTTGCTTTTGCTCAAGATTTGATCGCCAATCCGCGGCACTTCCGACGACGTCAAGCCATTCGTTCCTTCGTAAGTCACGTGTCACGTCTGGAACTGGCGATCCTCGGCGCGTTGTAATAGCTGCGGGAATCCTTCGGGATCGCAACTAAAGAAGCCTTTTTGTTCGCTTGAACCTCAGCACCGGCAGCACGACGATGAGTACAAATTGTAAGAATAAATACTTCGCAACCTGTACTCTAACACACAGAAACACTGCAGCCCTTCAGTTCTATTTTCTGCACAGGTTTTCTCGTTTTCTGTTCTTCGTTTTTTATTCTTTGATCTTCTTCCTTGATACGTTTAGACCTGGTTGTCCCTAACTTAGGAATTAGTATTCTAGACTGCGGATGGCACTGAGCCAAATGGGCCATAGCCGGGCCTCCTGCGTCATTTTCAGTCCCTTAGATGTCGCTGGATGACAATTGAAGAGTTACATGGCCAATGCTCTCGGTCACCGTCAATAGAGTGAACATTCCATTTCAACTAGTTATTCTGGTGAGTGGCAAGTGGCAAAAAAACTGATTGCGATTGGGGTTTTGCGATTGGGTACATTTACTGGTGGTACGATGCCACAGAGTAAATGCTCTAGGGACACTGGATTACCAAGTAAGTATTGTGTCAGATATTGAAGCATGACTACAGTACAGTGTGACTTCAACCACCTTGCCATGGTCACTTTTATAATCGGAAATTGAAGCCGAGCTTCTCATCTATGCAAACGTTCATTCTATTTACCGTGAGGTCTTTAGACGTAAGTTTTTCTTCTCTATTTTCTGGCCTACCTACCCCTTTTTTCTTCAAGGTTTTGGTTCATGAAATGAAACAAAAATAGTCCCATACCCAGAGTATACTCCGGACAAAAAGAGACGACATAGCTAACCACTAAGCCCACATCTCCCTGAACTTTTCGTCAAATTCTTTCTTCAACTTAGAGAATGCCTTGAACGTCTTCATCATAGCATCGTACTCCTCTTCATCCGTGACAGCCGGTGCATCACTAGGAGCATTGATAGCTTCGTGGGCACCAATTTCGTCCTCAGCAGCATCCCAATCATCTGCAACCTTCTTCTTTGGCTTGAAAGGCTTAGGAGCATTGTTTGTAGGTGCACGAGTCTCCGTAGCAACCTCGGCGGCAGCGGCTTCCTTCTCATCCTCATCGTTTTCGGCAGCATCTCCTGTACCCATAATATCCAGAAGCTCCGGGTCTTCAAAGCCAAGACCGAGGTAGTTGGCGATGGAGCTGGTAATTGTACCTAGGACCATAGAAAAGTCATTGAGCAGGAACCATACGTCAGATCGTCGAATTCCATTGGCGGCCTCAAGTGGCTGAACTGCACCATGAATGAAAAAATCAAGAAGATAGGCGTTGAGTGGGGTGCGAGTCTCATCTGGGTGAAGATCAAGATGCGGAATGACTGCAGACTCTAGGAAAATCCCATTGCGTGCCGACGAGCACAAATCTGCAATCGAATCAAAATTGTCACCATGGCCAGAAAGTGCAACAAAAGCTGAGCATGCCTTTGGCTTTGGTAGACTTGGAATCACCCCAACGAGAGATGGATCTTCTGGTGGACTGACAACAGTCTTAGTGAAAGGCAAGGCCGTCTCATCAGACTTGAGATGTTGCTCAGCAAAAGTCTTGACATAGGTTGTGAAGATATCCAAAGTCTCGCTGTTGTGTTTGCGGAGAACATCGGCTGCATCCTCTGGCATTGGTGGAAGGTACACCATAGAAGGAGAACGCTTGACTTTCTCTGCATATTCCTCATCATCGATTTCTCTACAGACTCTACGTCCAAACAGGTGCGAGAGCACAAGCATCATGGTACGAAGAGTATCTTCATTACCAGAGCTTGACTCATCGAAGTTCGCACAGAGACGATTGAAGTAGCCGTCCTTGAGGAGCGCGTGGAAGGCAAAGGCTGAGTTCTCGGTGAAGTACAGATGAGAGACGCATGATGTGAAATTGACTGGTTCACCATTGGGGCCAAGGAGACTCATGCGACGTAGGTACTCGATCGAGAAACGTAGGTGATGAAGAACCTGCTCTTTAAAGCTGTCTCCTCCGAGGTAGATACGAGGCTGAGAGAGCAATGCATCAATAGAGCGTTTCGCATACTGAGAGTTCTTCGACTCGTGAAGAAGTGTGAACAAACGTAAGACCAGAGTTGTAGTGATAGGGAAATGGCCTTGAATATCGGGAAGGCGCGAGCTGAGCAGCCTGCATGCTCTGTCATTAGTGATTCCAGAGAAGACCACATTTCCTAGCAAATCGAAACCACGACGTCCGGAACGACCGGCTGCTTGACGGAAGTTGAGAGCAGTCAAGAATACAGAGTCTCCGAGGAAAACTACGGTTGCGCAGGGCATGTTAATACCCAAAGACAGGGTACCCGTGGCAATGACAACCCTCAAGAATCCCTTTCGGAACAGCATCTCGACACTTTTGTTGATCAGTTAAAGCTACATAGTATTTTCGGGAAAGAATACTCACCATTGCCTATACTTCCTGTTCATACCGGCGTGATGAACTCCGATACCTCTCTGGAGCAATTCAATAAACTCCTCCTTAATACCCTTCCATCTCAGCTGTCTGATATACGTTTCGACCTCAGAGCGCTGACACTTCTTCTTGTCTGCAAAAGTGAAGTCCTCCTGCGGCTCTTCAGGATCAAAGGAGTCGTAAAAGCTCGATTCTGCACTTGCATCATCACGAGCCTGGTCAGCCTTCGACAGCTTGTCGTCGCTATCACCCTTGTTGCGAATAGGCTTAGCAGGCTTCTTGGATTTCTTCTCTTTCAACTCCTTGTACTTAGCAAATCCGTCGACCAATTTGCGCCATTGAGGAGATGTATCCTTCCAAAGACTCTCTGCGCCCTTCAACTGCTTCAAGAGGGAAAAGGCTACATCCTCACATCCACCGCGGTCATAGTTGAAGAGAATTGCAGGCAAGGCACGTCGTTGATGGAGTTGCACAAGTAGAGGCAAAGTGGTAGAGCGAAGATTGTACGGGTCGATGCTCTCCAGGGAGCCTTCGGCAGATGAAGAGGACGAAGGCCTGGATGACTCCGAGTCGCTATCATCCGAATTGCTTGTTTCATCATCCGAGATAGACAAGTCGACCACCTTCTGAGACAGAGGAAGGGTAGGTCCAAGTTCCTGAACGACCTTATCGAAAGGAGAGCTAGGCTCAGCCATCCACTCTCCGAGTGTTTTCTTAAGTGCTTTTTCCCATGCAAAGACATCGACCTTCTTGATGCAAGCAGGAAGAGCCTTGTCAGGATGAAGGCTTTCGGAGACAGGAAAGTCCTTGGTCTGGTATTTACACATTGCAGTCCAAAGGTAAAGACAGTCTCGTGGCTCAAGAGAAAGATCATCTGGCATTCCACGAGATTTATCAACCAATGAGGCTACAGGGTGGAAATACGTGAGACCAGTCAGACCATCCAGACCCAGTGCAACACCCAGAGTAGGGGCTTTGCCAAGACCTTCGAACACAAATGACTTTGGTGGAGTGTAGAAGTATTTGCGAAGATCAGAGTATCTGGTGTGATGTTGAATCATTGAAAGTTCTGTACCCGATGCCTTTTGTGTTGATGCCAACCACTCATTGAATTGCTCTGGGTTACCGACAGTGGCGGATAGAGCAATGATTGGACATGGGGCAAGAAGAAGCAATTGCTCCCAAACGACACCATCTTCGGCTTGACCGATGGAGTGAACTTCATCGAAAATGATGCGCTTCACACGTGGCGCCCAGGATTTCGAATTGGTAGGAGCAAGAAGCATGATCTGCAAGATATGCGGTACGGTAACCAGGATTTGACAGCCAGTGGGGTTGTTGATTCTGTAGTCACGAGTGTGAATCGCCCATACACTGGTTCCAGCCTGCGGGAACTTCTTGGAGAATCGACCTTGAATTTCAGCAGCAATCTGATTTACAAGTGCTTTTGTAGGAGCAACATAGACGAGAATGCTCTCGTTGTCGGCTCTCAAGACTTGCTCCATTGCGTAGAAGGATATGAATGTTTTACCAGCACTGGTAGGTGCGACAACAAATACACTCTTATTAGAATCCAGCTCGTCCAACACTTTACGCTGCCATCCGTCAGGCTGGAATGGAACTCTAGCATCAGGCTTTGCATCCGTTGCACGATCCATATAGGGTCCACAGTTGAGCAATTGGAATTCTCTTTCGCTTCCAACAATGCGCAAAAGCTCTGGCTTGGTGCTAGGATACTGGAAGGTGAAGGAAAGCTTGCGATCAATGTCAGCTGCAGTTGAAGCCTTCGAGATTTCCGCGGCTTCGGTGATGCCCAGAAGAAGTCCAATCTTCTTGAGATGAAGTCGAAGATCCTTGGCAACTGGTCGGGAGGAAAGCTCTCGTGCAACGTTCCAAATCAATGCAACAACGTGATATCCTTCACTCTTCTTTCCGACGTCACAGAACTTGGCCCACCATGCCAAAAGTGATTGTAGGATATAAGCGTTAACATCCGATTCAATGTGAGGTAACTTAGTGTTATCCAAGCTATCGAGGTACGCCTTTGCTCTCAGATACCGCTGCTGGTTATCGCTAGTTTCGTTAAAACCCTTCATGATGCTAGCCCATGCCTGAAGAGCCTTGTCTGATTCTGTGCCACCCTTTCGCTCCTTATTTTGGGCAACAATCAATTGCGCCTTTGTAAGAGGCTTCTCCTTGGGAGCCTTCTTGCCACCCTTGGCATCCTTCTTAGCATCTTTCTTAGCATCCTTGCCCGTAGCGGGTGCTTCTGCTGCCATCTCTGCTGCCTTTGCACTTTCAACGGCTTTGCTGGCTGGCCTCTTTCCTACTGTGATAGTCTCTGGCTCCAAAACTCTGCCCTTGGCACCTGTAAGACTGGCAGCATAGGTTGTCATTTCTGACATGTAGAATTGGTTCGTTCGAAGAGGGTTCTTCCATTTGGAAACCTTCACTGGGGCCGGAGCAAGCTTCGGGTTCAATGGACGACGGAAGTTATGCCAATGACTCACTTCTCGGTAGAGCTTCATAGACTTCTGGTTGGCAACCGAGTTCTTGTCATCGGCCTCTACATGAATCACCTCGAGATGTTTATCGAAGATCGGATTCGAGAAGGCCATGACAGTGAATGACTTGTCTTCACCTTCAGGGGTGTGTTCCTGGCTGTGATTTTGTGCCTTCCCAGATTCTTTGGCAGAGATGCCGATCAGACCACATGCTTTCGACCACTGATCGGCAATCGTAGTTGGCAACGATGGAAGACTTTCATCTTTGATCGCACGCAGCACGACACGGAACAGTCTACCGTCAATAGCATCCTGGCAACCAACTTTCTCTCCAGCCTCTGCATTCCACAGTTCATCTTTGCAGGTGAGTAGCATCACCCCAGATATTACTGAGAGAAGCTCCTGAACTTTTGGCTCGGTCTCATCATCGAATGCAACGAGATCAAGTCTTCGTTGAGCCAACGTCAGGTGCTCAAGAAGAATAGTGTGAAGCACGAAAGCAGCAGCAAGATTCTCGTCGGCCACTTTGTGCTCAAGCAGTAGCTTGATACTGTGCACAGTAAGCCGCAATCTCTCGCTCCAATCTGCTGGTAGAGATGTTGTTGAAGTTAGGCTTCGCGTTATCTCGCTGTCGCTTATGCTTCGCTGTGGTTGTGTCTCTTCAATTTTCTGTCGAGTTTCGCTGAGCTGCTCGTCAAATGCGCGAGGAGAATGTTTAGCTGAAGACTCGACGATCATTGTGAAGACCTATAATTATCATGTTAGTGAGCTTGCTTAAATGGGGGAGAGCCAGTTACGAGACTCCTGGCATGGACATACCTTTGTATCAACAAGTTCGATCCTGTTGGTCAAAGCAACGTATGTACGGCACTGTGTGTTAAACCAGTATATCAACCCCCTTAAAAGAATCTTGGCGTTATCGGGCTCACCCTCACCTGGCTCAGCAGCTGATGCTGATTTAGAAGCTCCATCGTGGATCAAAACAAAATGGAAGCCAGTCTCCTCGCGGTATTTCTCGAAATCTTCACTACGAGCAGAAGAGTATTTGCTGACGACAATATCAGGATGTGATTGAGGGAGTTGACGCTGAAGATGCTGGATGATAACTTCGCGAACGAAGAGATAACGTTCATTGCAGCTTGAGGATCTACCAGGAGGTATACATAACAGTGCGTCGTTGTCGAAGAAAGTAATATGAAAGTTGCAATGACGTCTAAGAAGTCCATCTAAGAACATTTCAACGAGATAGACGGCGTTTAAGACCTGAAGGCCAGTTGTCATATCCAGGCGATCATTGTCGAAGCATTCTCTCAGCATGGAATCGCCTTCGATCAAGAAAACTTCTTTTCCGGCGAAGTCACCGATGAGATCGATGTATGTAGGACGTGTGTGGTCATACCAGGATAATATGGATTTCTGGTTGGCCATGATGGCGGATTTGAGATTTGAGGTTGAGATTGGGTGTAGATGCTGTGTACTTGCAGTCAGTCTATCCTTTGTTAGTGCCGAACTTTGTCGTGTATCTCCGGTTTAGATGTGATCGTGTTTATCGATCTGTCACCCCAGTCGCGAATGTATGCGATGATGTTTCGATAGAGGGTGATAATGCTTGTAGATGTGAGAAGAACAGTCAAGCTCAATCAAGCTCAAGTCAAGCTACCGAAACACGACTTACGCGAATATTCTGCACACTTACACCGCCCAAGTCCCACCAATGACCGCATAGGATTGACCCCGCGTTCACATGAAAAGAACTTGAGGACAATTCTGACATCAAAATAAACAAACAATCAACAGATGATGCTTCACAAGTCTAGGTCTGACCTCATTTCTTCATAAACTACTAAAGATTTTGCTACATACTTCACAAGATCAGTTCATTCGGCTCTTCTTATCTCAAATTTGAGCCATAACAGATTGGTGAATGAAATATAAGTAAAATAATTATCTCGTGGATCTTTCATAGTGTACTACATGAATTCAAGCACTCCGTATATTGAGAGCCTTGTATTTATTAGGTGTACGTACAACAACTAGCTTATAATATGTCAATAGTGTTTAACCTCTCAGGTACTCGAGACAATTCTTTTCTCCATGACAAAGTTCACGCAAATTTCAGTCTCAGGTTATTTTGATCAAGCATACATTTTAATTAACTAAATGAGTGTGAGCATCAGAACAATCTTCACAAACATCATATCCTGACCCCTCGCCAGCCAAGCTCGTAGATCCCAGATCCGACAAAGCTTTACCAGCCCCCATGATTTTTAACAACAGAAAACACTATATGTATGCGTAAAGGAAAGAAAGCAGACAAACAAGTAAACTAACATCCAGCCTGCTCTTTGCCCTATGTACCTGGCTGACTGTTCCATCGCCTTGCTTGAAATATGACCAAGCGCTTACTCCTCCTCAGATGAAAGGACACCACGAGCGAAGCGGCGCTTGGCAAGGTTGTACTCGATGGCGCGCTTCTTGGCCGCGGGGGACTGAGTGAAGGCAACAGAGCCACCGAAAGGACCAGCGAGAGCCGAGTTCTGAAGCTTTGCCACACAAACATTCTCAGCGCCTCCGACGGATCCGGAGCAGGTCATGCCAGCAGGCATCTGGATCTTGACAGGGAAATCCATGGTGCTGGCACCAGAAAGACCGCCGATGCCGATACCTGGAACATTCTGGGTGACTGCAGCGCTCTTGAAGGCAGAGGCATCAGTTCCTCCAGAGGTTCCGTCAACAGAGGCAGTCAATGGACCAGCGCCATCTTGGTTAACTTGGTGGAAGGTCATAGAAACGGTGCCATCGTCTGAGCAAGTTGGAAGTCCATTGGCAGCACCGGCCCCAGTAGCGGCCTTGACTCCGGTCTCGACAGTGCCCTTTGGAGTCTTGCTTCCACCATTGCTATCGGCGGCGCGGGCGGAGAGAACAGCACGCTTGGCTTCGTGGAATGCGCGGGCAGCCTTGACCTCGGAGGTGTTGCCAGCAGCACCATCCATGTATGCAGCCATCATTGTGGCAGCGTCAACAGCTCCAGCGCCATTTGTCTTGCCAAGTGGGGAAGCAGCATTTTTGCGAATGATGGATGTGTCGGCCTCTGATCCGCAGGCTGGGGAAGCACAATCACGTGGAGTTCCATCGATGACTGGCAATATGTTAGAAAGAATGGAGTCATTGGAAGTGAGAATGCTTACCAGAAAGACCTGGCATGTTGACACCATTGGCTCCCTGGACCTCGGTAATGACACCGTGAGCAAAGACGTTGGTGGCAGCGAAGGCCAAGAGAAGGATAGAGCTAGTGTACTGCATGTTTGCGGTGGTAGTTTAAGGATTGAAAAGTGTAGATGATTATTAAGCAGATAAAATGTGTACGTTTGAAGTGCGACCGGCGACTTATTGGATTAGAATGTAAGAAGGAAGAAAAGATAAGATGCTTGATTGTTCTGATTGATGCTGATGAGAAGAAAAGAGCAGGTTTGAGGGGTAATCGAGTTGGTCTTATACAAATTTCAAGCCAAGGTATTCTTCAAAGGCTTATCTAAGGAAGCTTTCATGATGGTGCCAAAATGTTGTCAATTCCGGGTCCTGTGCTCTCTTGCTTGAGGTCTAGCCAAAGGCCTCTAAGCTGAAGATTCCTGATTCGAACATGTGTCTGTTCCGTGGTACAAGTCATGCTCTCAAGAGATAGATGCTATGCTGTGATATGAGACAGATCACGGGTTTCCCAGTGTCTCGAGATCTTTACATCTGGATTCGAATCGAGTAGTGTAAAGGGAATGAAGCATTAGCACAAGCGCTCGAGCTTCTGCATCGATCTCCACAAGGATCTCCAGGTCAAATCGCACAGCTTCAGACGTGGTATGCGAAGTCAATCAGAGGACTTCACTATCGTCTGACGAGCATTGCCACACTGTTGAACACGGCCTCTTGCCTTCACATTCTGATGAAGCAGCCAGCATAGTACGAGGCTTATGATGTTTAGGCAGTACAACCAAGTGGCCGTGCTGGAGGTTGTTAGTCTTGAGTGGCCCGGAAGCCGTTCAAGATTTGCACAACGTGATACGCTTCCCGCACTATTTGAGAACCAACAATGATAGAATGTATGGAGATTTGAGATCTGAAATTCGGAGAACATTCCATCTACCACTTCTAGTCAAGGCACTGGCCAAAGCAGACAATGCTAACCGCCGAGGAGTTCTTGATGAAATAGAACTACTGCGTATAAGCACTTCTACTAGCAAATAGTTGAGGCAGAATAAGCATTGCTCAAGTCCGTGTGTCCAGTACTAGACTGGATCTGACCGAATCGAGGTTGTTGAGGCTGAAGCAGAGAGTCTCGAAGAGAGCACGGTTCTCTTGACGTAGCTCCGTAGTGCCATTGCTGCTGCTGCACGGATCTATGCTTCGAAACGATGTTGCCTTGAGAAGATCAACCGCAATCAAAGTCACAATATCTCGTGCATCAGCACTGATCTTCTTCGGTTGTCCTGCTAAAGTTTCTGCTCTTTTGTACAAGCATCAGCTCGTTTCCTTCGATATTCGTCATGATCGCTGGTCTCAGTGTCGGCACATGCTGTTGCTTCCTTGCCAAGATCTGGTGTGCACCTGCTTGACCTGTTATTATTAACAGCGTTCACCTCACTCTGAAGGGCAAAGAAAATGTCTGAGATGGAGGCAAAAGCTCTTTCAAGTTTGTTGTCGAAGCAAAGTTCTTCCTGTTTCGCACTGTGTTTTCCCTCATTCGAGTTTCGGGTTTCCCTCATCTGTGCAACTCGAGTCTGGGGAAGCTTTTTGGGTGGTGCGACATTTCAAGTGCCATAGTCACGTGACTCGGAATCGTTCCGTCTGAGTTGACGGCCGCCATTTTTGATCAACTGGCCTTGCATATCATCACACGAATCAATTTCTTCTACGTCAATCCACTTCAACAAGAACATGGATATATATATGGGAACAGCCAGTCAAAACTGACTATCTATGATATCAGTTTACAGCACTGCAGCACAAGAAGAACCACCACCTTCTCCACTTGAAGATGGCAACCCCGCTAATAAGTAGTGGTTAAAATCAAGTAGTGACCGAGGTCCTTCGGGACGGCGTTCACGTAACTTACCCCACACTTTCCCAAGCAAAATTACTATGTACTATCACGTTATAAATTGCGGGCAGATGAATGACTATTGAAATGTTACTCGTAGGTACATTTTCCATTCAGCGGCTTGTTTTCTCGTCCTCTCAATCTTCCACCCCAACGCCCATCTTACTTAACGCAGTTTCCATCACCTTTCTGTATCATATGAGCACATAAGACTAAAGTGGACTTCTTGAGTATCTCCAAGCTATTTTAGTTTCAAACCCGAAGATGCCTATAAAGTCTCGGTGGTCCATACCTATACCTGAAGTTTCGTTACCAACATATCTTTTTGAATCTCCCGATCAGCCATTGCCAACACAGCGTATAATCATCGATGCGAACAGACCTGACACTCATTACTTGACGTTGTCGACATATAGACTATGGGGGAAAAGGTTGGCCGTCGGTCTCCAAAAGGCCGGTCTACAGGAGGGTGATCGCGTGCTCGTATTCTCTGGCAACAACATTTGCTTTCCTGTCGTTTTCATGGGAGTCCTCATGGCAGGTGGTGTATTCTCAGGGGCCAATCCGTCCTATGTGTCAAGAGAACTGGCCCATCAACTAAAGGACACCGATTCAAAGTTCCTGCTCACCGCAGATGCAAGTCTGGAGGTCAGTCTCGAAGCTGCCTCGATGATCGGTATGGGAAAAGACAGAGTCTTTGTCTTCGATGATGCCATTTTTGGCGAAAATCCCGTTGGCAGGCTTGGAGTAAACCACTGGAGTACGTTGCTTGGCAGCGAGGCAGAAGGAACCAGTTTCAGATGGATAGATCGCCCCTCAGCAGACACAATCTGCTGTCTGAATTATTCATCTGGTACAACAGGTATACCCAAGGGCGTCATGATTACTCATCGCAACTATGTCGCCAACGCGAGCCAGGTCCTCTTCTTGACAAAACATCGACCTAACGACGAAGAACTGAACAAGGACACTCGGCTTCTCTGTTTTCTGCCAATGTATCACGCAATGGCACAGACGATGTACATTATCAATGGTCCCAAAAAGGGCCAACCAGCCTATATCATGCCCAAGTTCGATTTTATACAAGTTCTTGAGCACATACAGCGATATAGGATCACAGAATTGGTCGCAGTGCCTCCAATCATCGTTGCCTTGACCAAACATCCTGCAGTGAAGAAGGCGGACCTGAGCAGTCTGCGAACCATGCTTTCTGGAGCTGCTCCTCTTAGCATGGAAGTTGGTCAAGAGGCAGAGAAATTGTTTGATCCCTCGAAAGGGGTCAACCTCAAACAAGGATGGGGTATGACAGAGGCCACGTGCTCTATAATGGGCTGGGATCCAAGGAAGTGGTCGAGTTCGGCTGCTGTGGGAGAACTTCTGCCCAACGCTGAGGCTTTACTGGTCAATGAGGATGGCACTGAAGTCTCACCCGGGGAGCGTGGAGACTTGTGGATTAGAGCACCAAATGTTATGCGTGGCTATTGGTACGTTGTTCTGTAACTTATCAAAGTCGGATGCTAACATCTCGTTGTAGGCGCAATCCGGAGGCCACAGCCGAGACCTTGACGCCTGATGGATGGATGAAGACCGGTGATATAGCTTACGCAGATGAAGACAACTACTTTTTCATCGTAGATCGAAAGAAGGAGTTGATTAAGGTCAAGGGAAATCAAGTAGCGCCAGCTGAACTTGAGGGCATTCTCTTGGAACATCCTTCCGTGGCTGACGCTGCAGTCATCGGGGTCACAATACAATCTGAGGAATACCCTAGGGCCTATATCGTTTTGACTGAGGGTGGCAAGGCTACAGAAAAGGAGATCGCGCAGTTCATGGAAGGGAAAGTCTCTAGAACGAAGAGGCTGACGGGAGGTGTGAGATTCATTGATGCTATTCCGAAAAACCCTGTAGGTCTTGACTCCCAATATCTCAACGATAATCCATGCTGACATTGTCATAGTCAGGAAAGATCTTGCGCAAGATTCTCCGCGAGATGGCGAAGGAGGAAGCTGGAGATTCGGATCCAAAGGCAGCCAGACTTTGATTTTGGATATGAATTAATATTAGTGATGTCTTGAAGAAATCCCATGTGTGTTGTGTGCAAGCTGCTCCACCTCAATTAAGTCGTTGGAACCCCGCGTCCGGCCTGCGGGCTCATTATCATCTTCTGCTTCTTCTTCGAGTCTTCGCACGCAAGACAAACTCCCCCTCCATAGACCCTCGTATGGCGTGACCATCCATCTCCAACCATGATCTCTCCCTGCAGGTTCACATCGCCGACCTGCTTCGTGTACGAAGTCCTTCGAACGGGCAACATGTCCGACGGATAATCTCCCGCGCCGTTGTATATCTGGCCCCCAAAGCCGGGCTGCTCAGGTGTCCCCGAGGCGTACAGGGGCTGCGCGGCAGACGTCGGCTGTCCTGCTGCGGGCCACACAAATTCTATACCGCGCCCACTCCTCTTCTCGTTATATTCCGAGGACCCCTTCTCATTCGCTGCCCGCGTTGCGGTTCTTCTTGCGTACAGTAATAGCGCGCAACACAGTCCAGTTGCACCTATGAGGAACAGCAATGTCTGCGTCTCGTTGCAAGATAGAATTCGGCGAAGTTCGGAGGATGTCTCTGCGAGACGCGGGGGGATGGCCGGCATGATATGCGTGCGGACAAGCGAATTCTGGCTGGATATGATGGAGGAGTTTTAAAGAATGGCACTTCCCAAACCTATATCTTTTCTTGAGCAGAGTCAGATCACCCGTTGGTTTTCCCCGGGGGGGGGCGATGATCCCCGGCAGGCGTCCGCCTACTTTCCCTCCAAAAGACTCTTCCGTGTTTATTTAGAGTCGGGCAGGATAGCATATGGATATCAGCTCAACCGGGATCCCATGATCCACATGCCCAACTTTTCAGAAGCGTCACTTGTCGCCTCACCTGTCACTAGACTGGGGGGGTTGATCGGAGAATTAAAGGGGACCTTAGACCCTATACGGGGCGTCCGTGGAGTTGGATTCTCCAATCGGTTCCGCTCCGGCACGCTACTTTCCAACCACACGCCTCTCCGCATTGAGGAATATAACCGTATCAAGGTAGACTTCAGCTGACATAGATGACTTTGAAGAGCTTCCATCATTATATTGCTTGCTCCGGCCCTGTATGCATCCGGTTTTCAGTCTGTCCGGGGTCGGGCGGTGTATGTAGGTCGTGTGTAGTTAAAATGCTAAGGTAAGCATGAGGAAGCATGTAAGTAAGCTACGGGAGCGCTTGCGGAAGTATTTTGGGCCTCGATGGCCGCTACCTATGGCTTCTCAGCTGCGGCCCTTCAATGCTCATCATGCGCAGCAGTATGAAGTATCAGGTAGGCAGTAATAATACCAACGAAATCGAGGCTCGAGCGGGGAATGAAGGACTCTAGATGCTTTCCGACATGTATTCTTGACGACTTACTACGTACGTGTAGTTCCTTCAAGCACTCAGCTGAGGTGAGGTATTCATCCTTACGCATTTCGTGTGCCATAAGGCTAATACTTGTGGGAGTTGAATCCCTGTGGCGAGCGTCGTATGTGATTCGTCAGTCACAGCCGTGTTGACATTATCATCTCAGGATTCTCAGCTGGACAGGTCTGAATACCTACTGTAGGATGGATGGAGATGTATTTAGATAGGATTGTATAAATGAGATGGAGATGTATGAATACCTGCTCTACGGTATTCTACTTCGTAATGCTACCGTACGCATTGAATACCTGGGAATACAATACTACCCTTTCTTTACGTAGCATCTGGCCTAATGTCTATTACTATGACTAAGAAACCAGAATAGGTTCGAAAGCGCGAGCATGTATTTCACCCACCGAATAAGCCGCATTATCATCATCATCATCAAAGAGCAGCATTCTTCGGTATCACCAACTCATTATTCATGCGAGTTCATCGTCAATGCTATGCAAATGAAAGCTCCTTTGCGCTTATGAATTACAAAAGTACAATGTACATACCCATCCAGCAATTGTGATTTGCTAATCTCATAAGGCTCTATGTCTTAAAAGACGGACGGATTAATTAATGTCATTACTGGGTACATACTTGGATGGTGTTGTGACTTTAGTAGCGAAATTGCCAGCAAAGTCTTGAGATTTATCATGAGACTGTGGGGCATAATAGTTAACAAATACATATTAATTAAGTAAGCAAGTAAGAGGAGCCAAGCATTTATAAACGTCCAACTTACTGGTTTATTATTTATCAAAATTTAGTGAGTAACTATCGAAAAGATACAAATATGTTCTACATACGCTACTTTCAACTTTGTATCGCCACAGTTGGTTGTATTTTTATTCTTAACAATCTTAACATTCTTCATTTATTTTTCTTCTTCTGTTCCCCTCACCCCCTTCTCCTTTATTTTCCTTTTTATTCTTCATCTTTGAATTTTATGTTGGAATTGTTCAAATCTCACCAAGTCATCAAAAATTAGATTATAGTTGAGACAATTTAAATCGCTAGGAAATCAACCAAGAAAACAAATCACGCCTCCAGTTCCCATGTCCGGGTAAATAGTTACCATGCTCTTGTCGCCAAGAATCACAGGACAAGATGATCTCTTGGCTGCTAAATAGATGCAGCTTTCCTTTGTCCGCCCCACGGCTGGCCGGTCACTTCTTCCAACATCTGCTAATATGTTGATGGAGGTCTCGGCCCTTCCAAAATACCTTTCAGTCTGGCCGGTTAGGATGTCCCGTAAAAGCCATCCACTACCAACCAAGAATATTCTACAAGTACGTAGGTATGCGTGGAGGATGAGGGAAGTCATGCTCCATGGTTATCGTGAATAAGTCTTCGTATTGATCCTGCTAATACTCACCTTACCTTACTGTTCTCAACTGAGTAACGTTGTGTAGGTATTGAACTCATACGCTCGGCGAGGCTACTGATTATGAACCCAGATCAAGCCGAGAGTCGATCACCGAGTAACGTGGCATTGCAAAGCTTGATAGCAGGTTATCGAGACACCTTTTACGAAGACCAGATTCGCCTTCATGGTTTTACGCAGTACTCCAATCTTGTGGTTACGTATTAATCTATGCATCACTTCACGGGAAGCAACGGCGGCATCAACAACTGATACGACAAATCATGGCCTAGCTGATAATTACTGTTTTCAGTAACAGAAAACGCCATTCACAATTTAGACTGAGGTACTGGATGTTTGCCTGCCAGTTGCAAACCTGTCACTTTTTCTAGTTCAGCGACAGCATCGTATCCCTTACCAAGGTTTACCTTTATGGTACCAAATCCAAACTTTCTTCCAGCCTTAAGATTTTCACCGATATCATCAAGGAATACGATGTCGCTCGCTTTGACGCCTTCAGACCATCCCAAGCCGCGCCCTCTGGTAGAAGCATTCTCTTTTGCGAACTTGTTCACCTCAGTAAGAGCCATCTCGTAAATGCGGGGATCTGGCTTGCGCAAGCCGACGTGAGCGCTCGAAATGAATATGTCAAATACAGACTTGACCTCGCCGCCGAACTGACTTTTCGAATACTCGTGGTCTGGAGGGAATATGACGGTGTTACTAAGTGCTGCCATGATATATCGTCCGCTTGCCTTCAGGCGCTGCAATGCTGGTAACATCCATGGGTCTGGCATTCTAGATGCCCGCATCATCTCGAAGAACAGCCATTCTCCATCAATGTCTGGGACTTCCGGAAGCTGAGTAACCGAGAGACCTTCCCGTTGCTTCGTAAGAGTATAATAACTCTTCCATCTCTGAGCATCTTTGAGGTCCTGATTGAAGCCATTGAAGAACATAGAGTCCATCAATACCTCTCCCCTTTCAAGCTTATGCCATGATCCTTCCGGACTCGTCTTTGAGATGCAATGATTGATCCATCCTGGTGGAATCTGGTGTGTGAGCTCGTAATCGAGAATGACTTGAAATGGCGAAGCAACACCTTCGGAACGTCAGCTTTGGTTATTGTAATTTGTCCTTGTCATATGTCATACTTACAGACACCACCGATGTCAAAAAGTAATGCCTTTGGCTGGTTTGTAATAGCCATTGTATTTTCGATACCTTCCAAAATCAAATCAACGGAGAACTCGTCTTGCGACATTTACCTTGTCTATGATATGTATAATTTTAACGTCATGGGCTGTCTGTTGAGTTGGTAACAACTGCAACATCTTTTGGAGACTGAAGGGACGACTTTATCACCAACGGTATCTATGTACCGTCTCAATCTACCCCACAATCACCGAGGTCCAGCGATATTCAAGGGCCCGAGGATCTCAGTGCAAGGCTCAAAGAGTTGTAGCCTGAAGAAGCTGTGTTGACACCCTATATATAAGGTATCTGTTACCCACCACGTTTTATGAAACTCCAAAAATTTGATAGAACCCTAAGCGAAAAGTTCGCGCACAAGGTCTAGCTGTTCATCACAGGATCAATCTTCTTCTCTCACGCCCATCCAACGAACTTGATCCAGCGTGAAGCCAATCATTCAAGATGGTAAGTCAACTTTGCGATTGAATTGCATCAGGATGAAGAGTCTTTGCAAGATGCTTCGGAGTGAAATCTGAAGCGAAAATTGCTGACTCGGGGATACAGCCTTTCACTAAGCTGGTAAAGAACAGCGCTTACTACAGGTGAGTAAATCGCGAAAGAAAAAAAACATGATATATCAAAGGTTGATGGACAATATGACTGACATTCATTCAGCCGCTACCAAACCAAGTACGCTCGTCGTCGTTCCGGAAAGACCGACTATTATGCTCGTAAGCGCTTGATCACCCAGGCCAAGAACAAGTACAATGCGCCAAAGTACCGTCTTGTCGTCCGTTTCACCAACCGTGACATTGTCATCCAGGTCGTCACTTCTGAGATCTCCGGCGACAAGGTCTTCGCTGCTGCCTACTCCCACGAGTTGAAGGCCTACGGTATCGAGCATGGTCTTACCAACTGGGCCGCTGCCTACTGCACTGGTCTTCTCCTCGCCCGCCGTGTCTTGACAAAGCTCGGTATGGACAAGGACTTCCAGGGTGTTGAGGAGGCTGATGGAGAGTACACTCTCACTGAGGCCGCCGAGGGTGAGGAGGGCCGCCGCCCATTCAAGGCCTTCCTTGATGTTGGTCTTGCCCGTACCTCTACCGGTGCCCGTGTCTTCGGTGCCATGAAGGGTGCCTCCGATGGTGGTATTCTTATTCCCCACTCGGAGAACCGTTTCCCAGGTTACGATGTGGAGTCCAAGGAGCTCGACGCCGAGACTCTCCGCCGCTACATCTTCGGTGGTCACATCGCTGAGTACATGGAGACCCTCGCCGATGATGATGAGGAGCGTTACAAGTCCCAGTTCCAGGGTTACATCAATGATGACCTTGAGGCTGACGGACTTGAGGAGCTCTACCAGGAGGCTCACAAGCAGATCCGTGCGGACCCATACAAAAAGGTCGAGGGTGCTGCCGAGAAGAAGAGCAAGGACGAGTACAAGAAGGAGTCCCTCAAGTACAGAGGCCGCAAGCTCACAAGAGAGGAGAGACAGGAGAAGGTCAAGGCCAAGATTGCCGAGCTCAGATAAAGCGTTTGATATCCAACCTTTGTACTTTCTACCAACTCTATGC
Source organism: Xenosphaeropsis pyriputrescens (assembly GCA_022609375.1). NCBI lineage: Eukaryota > Fungi > Ascomycota > Leotiomycetes > Phacidiales > Phacidiaceae > Xenosphaeropsis > Xenosphaeropsis pyriputrescens. The sequence goes on along the minus strand of JAGKQE010000098.1, from coordinate 12,663 downwards.
AAGCATGATACCACGACAACAACGCTGGTAGAAGCAAAAATAAAAAGCATTGACCTCACTGTTTTCGCTTACCTTTCAAATATGCTTGATTCGCTACAATGAAATGTGTCGGATGATATTAGAAAAGTCAATCAATGATTGAGACAATTCGCCGTCTAACGCGTGTATCTATGTACTATGTAAAGATATCCATAATCGGAGAAGTCTCGGAGCATTTGTAATCCGAGTCTATGCATGCAATCTTGTGATGTGCAAATTCTCATGTCCGATGCGAATCCTGGATTCGAAGGTGTGCTCCTTGTTACTTGTATATTCTATTACCATCAGATATTCACTTGCATCCCGAACAATAAGTAAAGACCCACCCGCACAATGTGGTTAGGGCCTCTGTGTGCATCCAGCGGTTTTGGTGGGTCTTTGGGGAGTGCCGTGCTGATGACGGACGCGCCAAACGTCAGGACGCAGTGGCATCGCGACCCTGTGCACTCACTCACTCACTCACTCACTGCCTTCCAATCTTCCAAACGCCCTTGAATTTTTATCACACCATCCAACATATCAGCTGTCCTGCGACGAGACACATCGACATCATAGCCATCATCCTTCATCGTCGCACGCATCTCCATCCTCCAATACCCTCTCTCGATCAACCATCCTTCACACCTCTACACACCTTGCCACCATGCCGACTATTTCTGAGCCGCTTCAGTAGCCAGGTTCAACGTTCTAGACCTCAGCATTTGTCCCAGAGCCCACCGGACGTCCGATTGAAGTCATTGATACAGATACATTCAGGAGTAACCAATCCATACCTACAATATTGCACACCACAACCATCATGGAGAACATCCACGGCATTGACGTCTCGTGGATGCATCATAAAGGTGAGCTTCCTTGGTATCACAACGCGGGGGTTTAAAAATCAGCCCATCATCGACATCAACAACGGGGACCTCAAGGATTTGACCTGTCAGAGCACTACATGCGCATAACAGGGTACAACAGATACTAATCAATTTTCTTTTTTTCCAGATCACTCACGTACGAAAGCAACTGCCAAAGAAGCCGACAGCGATACAGCTAGCGATACACCCGCGGCGCAGGCAAATGGTGATATACATGAAAACAGCCATCCCCCTTCTCAAAAACAAAATTCAGCCGCATCATCCACAGCAAACCCGATACCGATCCGACCAGGTTCCTCTCGAATAACTTCAAATGAGCGTAATGCCAATGGGGGACAGAAAGGTGCTTCCCCATCTCCCGGCATAACCAGACGAAATTCTTGGCTATCGAGTATATCATCGAAATTCTCCTCGTCACCTTCTCAACACGCAGCAAATAATATATCGCCGTCGCCCGGAGCAGGTTCACCTACTGCACATGATCTGAAAGCGCAGAGGTCACCGGTTGGAACACCAAATGCTGCTGCAGTACAGTCAAACGTCAAGGCTGAAGCAGAAGCTCCAGCACCGCCGAAGTCAGGACAGCATAGCTTTCTACAAAATGCTCTTAGGAGGTTATCATCATCGAGCGGCCAGCTGTCTTCTGGTGGAAAAGGAGGGCAACATGGGGTTTGTCAGCGTAGAACCTTGAACGTTGACCCCCATCGTGAAAGATGCCGAGTCTCTGAGCTCGATCAAGCTAAACTGCGACGAGTGGCATTTTGCGTTGACGTAGAAATTGCCGGAGGTCCAAGATATGTTGATGAGGATGGGGTAGAGAAGAAGGACAGTAAAACAAAGAAGAAGGAGAAGGAGAAGGGCGAGGGCGCTGCTCTGAAGCACCCCGATGCTGTGAAAAAGGAAAAGGAGGAGGATGGCGTCATAAAAGCAAGCGGAGAACCAGTGCCACGAGAACCACCGGCGGAACAGCTTGCAGTTGCGGCGCTACCACAGATTCCTATGCCTAAAAAGCCCGAGGAGCCAGCGGCAGGCGCCAAACTTGAAGCAGACGCCCCAGAGAAAGATATCACGAAAAAGAAGGAAAAGAAGAAGCGTAGCGAAGAGGAGAGAAAGGCACGAAAGGAGAAGAAGCGGAAGCAGGCTGAAGCAAATGGCACAGTACCAGTAGAGGTGGTAAGAGATGACAGCGATAGCTCGATGGAGTCAACGCCCAATGGCCCCTCGACCCCGAAAACTCAAGCTGCTCCCACGATTGACCCTGTGCGAATCTATCGAAGATGCTGCCAATTGAGGGAAACTCCAATTCTCAAGAAGATCACCGAGCAACTCTCCTCATCCTCGAATATTCGAATAGGGATGCCTGGAGTGGTGAGCAAGCTAGATCTTTCTTCTTACTGGCTGTCTTTGCCGGACCTGGTCACTTTGGGAGACTACTTGGCTGTTGTGCCAGTGAAAGAGCTGATTATGGAGAATTGTGGACTTACCGATGAAGGCATTCGTGTTATTCTTGCTGGTTTGTTGGCTGCGAGGTTGCCGGAAACCACGAGTAGAAGAAGACGCCGGAAGAACAACGAGAAGGATGGCGAAGTTCATCTTCAGGGTGGAGTTGTTGAGCGAGTTGTTCTGAAAAACAATAAGAAGATAGGCCGGGATGGATGGCGACATCTTAGTCTGTTCATGCACATGGCCCGCTCGTTGAAATTTCTAGATCTGTCGATGATTCCTTTCCCACAAGCTGTAGCTCCTGCTCCTACACATATTTCTGGACATTTGAGAAGGACCACGAGCAATCTGGAAACACCGGTCGATCCAGCAACAATCATGTCCAGGGCAATAGCTGAACGGCTAGCAGGAGCTGAATTTGAGCTTTTGAATCTTGCTGAAACGGGAATCAATAGCGAGCAGCTTGGGAAGATTATTGATGGAATCAGCAAGTCAGGATTACGGCGTCTTGGCCTGGCTGGCAATAACATCGATACAGAGGGCATGGGACACATTGCCAGGTACTTGAAAGAGTGTAAATGCGAAGGTCTTGATCTCGGTGGGAACAATTCTGTAGATTTGGAAATGATTGCAGCCTCACTTAACGATGACCACCCTCTGTGGGCACTCAGTCTTGCAGACTGTGGTCTCAACCCCGATGCTCTTTGGAAGCTTTTCCCAGCGCTGTCGAATCTCAAGAATTTCCGGTTCATCGATGTCTCCCACAACCACCAATTATTTGACACCAGCCCAAGTGCTGTGTCCTTGTTCCGACGGTATGCAGAACTTGCCTCCCGTCTCAACTCAGCTTTACTGACATAGAAGTAGATACCTTCCAAAGATGAAAACACTCAAACGTATTCATCTTACCGATACAGCATTGTCTCCAGAACAGGCAATCGCCTTGGCTGAGATCCTTCCCGAGAACCCCAGTCTTGCACATATCAACATTATGGAGAACCCCAAGCTTGCAGCACTAGCGGACGCACATGGTGAGGCCACTCAGGAGGAAGCGTGTGCTCTTTACGCATCGCTCATGGCTGCTGTTCGTGTTTCATCCACAATTGTTTGCATCGACATCGAAGTGCCAAATCCAGCTTCCAGCGAGGTTGTGAAGGCGCTTGCAAAACAAGTCGTTGCCTACTGTTTACGCAATATGGAGCGTGCTCACATTGTTGAAATTGGAGATGTGGTGGCTCCTAACGAAAATCCTAGCGAAGGAGCGGAAGTGGCAGTACCTGATGTATTGATGCACTTGGTCGGTCATGGAGAGGGAAGTGTGAGCAGTCAAGATGACGATGATTTAGCTCCCGACGAGGATTATGTTATTGGAGGAACTGGTGTGGTCAAAGCCTTAGGTATTTGTTTGAGTAGGGGCCACGATTCAAGAAGACCTTCTGCTGATCGACGTCATTCGAATTGGTCCGAGATGGCCCAAGACTCTCCAATAGCTGGGCCAGTCTCAGGCGGCAAAGCGAAGGACATGTCAAAGAACTTGCTGGGCAGTGCCAGGAAAATTCGAGCGCGATTGCAGCCTGCTCTGTTGAAAGAGTCACGACTGGGCGATCGTTACAACTATAGTAAGTTCTTATAATATCCCATGGCCTCACTGGATAAGTCAACTAACGTCCATAGATCGCCTGTTATTCCTCGACCAGACTCTCGAGCGTATGATTCAGAGATTCGAGGAAGAATATCCTGAGACTAGACTTCCGGATAGCATACCATCAGCACTATCTCTCGATCCTGAAAATGCCAGTCCATCGGAGACCTCGATTCTGTCAACACTCGTGCACCAGCCCGAAGAATCTGCTGTCTTTGCTAACTCTGATGATGAATCACCAGGATTGCGTCCAGCGTTGTCACGTCACAATTCCGATGTCTCTCTTGCTTCAAAAGCTCTTTCTCAAGAGGAAGGACGAATGCATCGCTTTGGACAACAATTTCGTCGCGATATCCTTCGCCCTCAGACTCCAGATCATCTGCATAACACTACGGGCAATGAACAAGACCCGAAACATCTCAAGATGCTACGTGCTATGATTGAGGAGCTAGGTGGAGAAGAGATCAAGAGAAGGGTGGAAGAGGACGGCCAGGATGCAGTCATCGCTGAGCTGGGTGATGAGGCCAGTCTCTTGAAGCAACAACTAATGGAGAGCGATCCAGAGGCTTGGACGAAGTTTAAGGAGGCGCAGGAGGTTGCGCAGAGGAACAACAGCGTCACTGGGCTGGCACAGACCCCACTCAGTGAGTCTCACAGTGCTATTGAGGATTGAGTGAACCCACCTCCGTGAAGAGCGTTGTATAATGGGCATGGGAGCATTGACTTTAGAATTGGTCTAGACCCAGGGGAGGTTGGCCATCATATTAAGAGATTTGTGATACCTACTTCACGTCTGTCGCTCTCGAAAGATCGTAGATAGAGTCGAATCCTCATGAACTTTGACTCCTTGATTTTCTTTGGTTAATGCCATCGTCCGCTCTTCCGTCTCCACATCCCAGTGGAGATCCGTATTTTGAGTTCGCTCTTTATTGACACGCACTTTCGGTGCTATGTACGGTCGCCTGCAGTGTGGTTGCCGCCTCGGATTGGCGGGTTATATCGCACTCGCACATTTATCCACAACATCTACCATGCAAGTCTTACATGGCATGGTATATCTTGTACGCAACTGCACTACCTACGTAGTTTGTAAAAGCGGAGTCGTCATGTCGAGATCGTCGTGCATCATGCGATTTGCAAAGTCAAAGGTCAATTAACTATAAATATAGGGCTATATCCCCATGGCTCAGTACCGTTTCTACATTCCTATTTCAGCCCAAGTCTATTTGACACTGATCCCACTAACGTTATCGTCATGAAGCCAATTTTAAACCTCCATGTTCAACTTCTCCTCATTGCTACTTCTGCCCCTGTCCACTGTATCTTCAATTGGAACACAACGCGATCCGTGTAAGTATTCACCGAGAGGAATCCCTTCATTCAATCAAAGGAGCGAGATCAGATACGGAACTAACAATTGCAGCATTGCTTTCGGCGATTCTTACACCTATGTCCAAGGCACTGCCGGTCTCCAGAACTATAGTTTCATTGGGGACGCCCAAAACTTCAGCTACAATGCCTCGACTCTGCTCACAGATGAGATAGTACAGAACCAAGTATATACCCCACTCCCTTTCTGCTCACAAATCTGACAAGCCCAGATCGGTACATCCGCCGGCGGCCCCAATTGGGTCGAGTACCTGACAGGATGCTATTCCGGCCTCCCAAGCAATTGCACCAAACAACTATGGGACTTTGCATTTGCTGGCTCGGACGTGTCCACGAAATAGTGAGTTACCTAAGGGCTATTGACGGAGCCTGCGAGTGCTCATTCACTGATCTGCGCAGTACTGCTCTGCATCACAACTACACAGTGCCATTCGTCGACCAGATCGCACAGTTCGATGAATATGCTCGGCCTGTCCTGTCCACGGCTAGCCAGGAAGACCTCGTGATCGTCTGGATTGGCATCAATGATATTGGTGACACGGCAAAATTCAACTTCACTGGCCAGGACGTCAGCTCCTTCCCGCAGCTGTATAAGAACATTGCGGCGACTGAGTTTGAGGCCGTGGAGACTCTCTACGAGGCTGGTTATGTCAACTACCTCTTCATGAACCTCCCGCCCCTGGAGCGCACTGTAAGCCCTTCCATACGAGTCGCGATCGTGACATGAACATCTCGTTTCCTATTTTTCACTCCTCAACCCCTTTCCCCTGACTAACGCCTCACAGCCATCCAACGTGGCCTCAGCAACGCCGCTCCCCAACAGCACCATGGTCGCCGAGTACAATTCCGCCATCCGAGCCGCAGCAAACAGCTTCGAGCAAGCGCACCCGGAGACCTACATCCTGGAATTCGACACCTACACTTTCCTGTCCGGCATTCTCGACGATCCCGCGCCGTCGGGCATCGTGAACACCACGGATTACTGCCCGCATTACGACGCGCCAGATATCGCCACTAACTACGACGCATATGGCTGCCTCCCCATCTATGAGTACTTCTGGTATAATACCGGCCATATTACATATCATGTTCATGAGTTGCTTGCTGCTGCGGTCCAGAAGTACTTGGTTAGGGAGAGTATGAGTACCGGATTGGATTGAGACGTCTTAGGATGATGGCTTAATGGTTATCGGGGAAATCACTGGGTGTCACGCAGATGTTTGAAGCCACACAGTTATTAACAGCTGTGCATTTAATGATAATTGTACATTTATTGAAAGTTGCGTATTTATATAGAGCTACACAGCTTACTGAAAGCTGTGCACAATTTGACGGAGATCCTTCAGAAGCTATCATGATTGTAGTACAGTCTACGTGGATAATTGTTCTGAGTGTTTCAACACCAACTTTAACGTGATGAAACATGGGAATCTCCAAAACTAGAAATCCGAATTGCATGCATGAGAAAATCGCATGGCCGAACTCAAGACGCTATTCACAGGCAAACACATCTCAGTCCAACAGCGATATTCAGAGCCATTACGATCAGTACACAAGCCACAAAACCAGTCCAAGTAGCAGCTATAATTCCTACCAAAGGCCAGTGTCAACTGGACTACAAATGAAAACCCCGCTCCTACATTTATACAACCACTCCAAAGTTAAAGTTAACAGCATCCTAAAACCTCCAACCCAACAGTATGATAACTCTGTCCTCAATACGCCCAAACGCCCTATTTACACGTCTCAGATCTACCACAGGCCCATCTGGCCACCACCATGCCCAGAAGCCGCCTGGCTCTGATAGCCAACGGGGTCAGCGGCCGTTGCGGAGACAGCTGTCAGGGAGCGTAAGCACATACCTCGGTGACGAAGCCATTCCAATTGGTCCAATCCATCGAGCTCATCCAATCGTCGTTCAAGCCCACGTGCCCAAGACCCTGCATGTCGACGCCCGAATGGTCAAACGCCATGTCCATGCCCGACATGTCGACGTTCGGCTGAGCAACGGGCGCCGAGAAGGGATCGAAGGCGACGGATTGCAGGTGCGAGTGGCCGCCGAAGGCGTTGTCGATGAAGTCCGGCTGGAAGAGCGCGGCGTACTGGGCGTGAGCGTGGACGGGGAGGGGGGCGGGCGGCAGGGGCGGTTCGCTGCGATGGATGTCGAGACGCGCGAACGTCTCGGCCGTCTGGATGTTTGCCAGGCGCGCCGCCTTGGCTTTCTTGTAGAGCGAGGTCACGGGCCTCCAGAGCTGGCCTTTGCGCGTGTCGGCGACGCGCTCGCCCAGCGCCGTGTATGCTTCGTCGACGACGGGCCACGCCCGCTCGACGAGGGGGCCGTCGGTCTGCACGCATAGCTCTGCGAGGGCGACGGCGAGGGCGTGCCATGGCACATAGGTTGTTAGCCACCAGATCCAGCGCTTGAGAGGTCCGTGAGCCCGTAGTTGGTATTCGAGCTCGAGGTTCTGTAATGCGGTTTGGAGGAGCCAGGTGCGTGAGACAGAGCCGGGTGGAAGGGTGCTTTTATAGCGTTTTTGAAAGGGGTAGTGGATAGAGAGCCATATACGACTCATGATGATGCGGAAAACGATGGACGTTGCGAGGTACAGAGGGCCCAAGACTGGATCGTTGGGATCTCCGTAGGCATATTTCACTTCCAATGATCGTCGGTGACTCGTTATAATTTCTGTGCGTTCATGGTAGTCGAGCGTTTTGCCCGGACCGCCGTTCATGGATTCGGAGGAAGGCAGCGCATCCAGTCTTCGTCGAAGATTAGAGACTTCATGACTGAGCAAAGAGAAGGTCATTTCTGTTCCTCCTTCCACTCCAACAATTTCTGTGCTGTCGGGTCCGAAATCCACATCGTTTATGTTGGCTGGTAACTTAGTCGAAAACACATTTTCAGACACCATGATCTGACTGCCTCGATCTTCAGAAGATCTGATATCTAGTGTCATGATGCCCCACCAAGTGCGGCGCCGCATCTCTGTCTCGAATGGTGAAAGACCCAACATACTGCCATCCACCGTGAGTTCCAGAGCTTGGGCGAGCCTCAACATCAAAGCACAAAGGCTCCAGGCGTGGCGGGACTTGTCCTTGACTCTAACAGCTGCTATGTATAATATAAAGGCATTCAGTGTCCACAAGTCTGTACTATTTAGAAAGTCGGCCTCTCCAAGCGCTTTTTCGAGGGCGAATCTGTACTTCACCCATAGAGTATCACTTCCCTCCCCGAAATGCTCAATACATTCCTCGTTTGTAAGACTAGTCACTGCTGAGAAGTATATTGCAAAGATCATCGCCTCTAAAGCCTTTCCGCCTGGTGCATTTTCAGGATTGTCGATTACAGAGCTAATGACCTGTCTCGTTGTAGGTTCGTGAGTGATCTTGAAGACGGGGTCGACATTGGAATAGAAAAGATCGAGGAGTAATTCGACATGACTTCTTGGAGGGTGTAAAGTTCGAGACTCGGGCGATTGAGAATAGATTGGGGAGAATACAAACGCCGAGGATGAGCGTATGTCCTTACTCCCTACCTGGCTTGTTTCTTCATCGTCATCCTCATCTTCATCCTGTGCCTGATCCAACATTTGCCGTAATCCCTGGACCTAGAGACAAAAAGTAGAGTCAGCACGGAACCCAAGTGTTTGGACGCAAATCAGACATCAGCACGCCCTTCCGATAAGACATACCTCCTCACTGAAGCTTGCCCAAAACTCGCCGCCCAAGTGCTTATCCGTCGGAGTAGCCTGGTCCTGCACCACTCCGGGGCTACTGGTCTCGACGGAGATGGAGCGCTTCTTCTCGTCGCCGCCGCTCTTCTCAATCTTGCCGACCAAGCCCTCCAATCTGCCCAGCCTCTTCAGGAGGTCGGCATTCTGCTCTCTCAGCCCGCCATTCCTGTTCTTCCTCCGCCTGACGCGTTCGGGGTACACACACGTCGTCTCCGACTTCACACAGGCCGAACAGGGATCGACTTTGTCGCACTTCACTTTGCGCGCGCGGCAGGTGGTGCAGCTCAGAGGCTTGAGGCTGCGGCCTGACGAGGAGGCACCTGGTGCTGGATCGGCTGCGAAGCTGGACATGGCATTTGGATGTATGGGGGAGGACTAGCACTCCGGCTTTGTTGACATGAGCGGTGCGGGGGATATCAACAGATTGTTGAAGGCTTCGAGAGAGGAGTCGTCGTCGACGGGTACAGGTTGGTCTGTGATCGCAGGGTTGGGGGTCAATGGACTAGAATCATCTATTGGTATCAAATTTCATCGACTCTTGGATCAGCGATTACGGAGATGGGCCTGTCTAGTATTGTTCATTTCTACAAGTCCTTCTCCCTTGCAAGGTGTGTTTGCTTAGTGATGACGCTGCGGTTCTCATCCGCTGTTAGCATCCGCTCTAGCCATCCGCGCTTCGACACCTTGCGCCTAAGGCAAGTTACGCTTGCGCTACTCTACTTGGTGGGCGTCTACATGAGTGTACTGTAATTTGTAGAATCTGAACCTCGGAAGAAGTAGAGAGTATAGGGTAATGATAATCTTCTGTTGACGTTCATTCAAGAGTCCTGTGACTTCGACCATCATTGAGAACGTTGTATTCTTTAATCAGTCTTATATTTATACTTATACTCCTATTTAACCAAGTCCCATCACAAGACCCCTTGGCATCCCGTCCGATTTTCAAGTACGGAGTACTTAATATGTACAAGTCCATCGGCTCCACATATGGCAAAAATCACCGCAAGGACTTATCAGAGGCCGGTTGACTTTGTAGGGGCAGTCGGTTGAGCTCCTCCTGTACTTTCCATCTATCCGAACACCCCCAACGATCCTCATCTACTCTACTCCATTCACACTCCTCCGCAGTCTCCAGCATTTATAGTTTTGACACCTTTGACACTTTTGATAGGTGGTTCCGTGTGAATATCGGTACGGTATCTACTACGTACATACACGTACGAGTACAGCGTTTGCAATCTGCAAGTCTCCACACAATAGAGCGATCTTTCAGCTGAAGAGGGATTGCTATGCACGTCGTACTACGTACACACATGAAGTTCAGTCAGGTACTGAGTCGGTAGGTACATATGTACATAACCAGGTACATACTTATCTTTCACGCCCCCAAAAGCAATGATCGAGGTAGTGGCGGCACATGCGCTGAGACAACCGGATACAACGCAAGCCAACCCTGGGCCAGAGAGCCACAACGCTGGGACCGTGCGTGTTTTGCTGGAGAGCCAGTTCTGATGCTCTTGACGCGCTGCCTTTAGAATGCATATTAGGTAGAGATTCGTGTTGCATTCCGTGATTGCCTCTGGCACTCTCCGGATCATCACAAGAACCTTGTTCGGGTTGGCAAGAGAGAAAAAACAAAACACTCAACAAGTTGCTCCATAAGTCATTACAGCGTATTTATACACATCTAAAATCCGTTAAGCCCAGCCTCTTACAGTACACTTACTTCTTGTAAAGCGTCAAAGAGGGACTTCCAGCGCAAGGAGGTGCAGAGAACTTAGTCTGACAGAAGACCTTCTGCATGCCATCCTCCTTCTTCTCAAACTTGTAATAGACTTCATCCATCTCTTCGATACTGACACGATGGGTGACCATCGGGAGAGGATCTAGCTCTCCGGTCTCAAGCATGCCGCACAACTTCTCCCAAAACATGTGCACTGGTGCTTGGCCATTGCCGATCAATCTCACACCCCTCTCCATCAAGCTGCCGATGTTGAAGTGGTTTGTATATCCAACGTATACACCTGTGATGCCAACACGTCCAAAGTTCTTGACTGACGTGATCATTTCATTGATGATTTCGGAGGAGTCCGTTTCCATGCCCAGCAGAAGCTCGAAATAGTGTGCCCAACCCTTGGCATACTCTCCGGCTACACATTCAAGTGCGACATCTGGACCTCGTGGAACCATCTTCTTGAGAGTAGACGTGACGGATTCACCCTTAGGTAAGGAGCTGAAGTCGAGTGTTTCTACCTTGGGATATTTTGATTTGACGTAGTCCAAACGCCAATTCTGGTCAATCATAATCACCCTTGATGCACCATTCATGAAAGCCATCACTGCACACATCTGGCCGATGGGACCTGGACACGTTAGTTGTGAGGTATACAACCAGAACAGAACACTTACCGGCTCCCCAAATAGCAACGACATCACCCTTTTCAACTCCAGTGTCCACAACACAGTTCCAAGATGTGCAGAGAACATCAGAAAGATACAGCCCTAGGAATGTCAGTTGAAAACTTTCAGAACAATATAAAATTACTTACCCTTCTCATCCGGTACACTATCTGGCAACTTCAACAGATTCACATCACCAAACGGTACTCTCACGTACTCAGCCTGTCCACCTGCAAATCCACCAGTGAAATGCGAGTAGCCAAACATGCCGGCAGTTCTACCTCCGTACATGCCATTTTCGATGGTGTTCGAGTTTGTCTTTTCACACTGCGAGCTCTGCTTCTTTTTGCAATAATAGCACTGTGAAGCATCAGCATCGGTCCCCCAACCACTTGACAATCAAACAATCAAAGAACGAAGTAACTCACATCACCACAGGCAATCTGGAAACTCGCCACTACTCTCTGACCCTTCTGAAGATTCGTGACACCCGATCCAAAACTCTCGACAACCCCACAGAACTCGTGGCCCAGGATATCACCCTTCTCCATCTCCACGACGGCGCCATGCAGCAAGTGCAGGTCACTACCACAGACGGTGCTCCCAGTAACCTTCAAAATAACATCTCTATCCTCGACGACGCGAGGTTTCGGCACATCCTCTACAGAAGAAGGGGAAAAAAAGATTAGCCCACCACTCCCACATGAGGGACGAGAATACTTCTGCGTATCACTTACGGACTTTGACCGTGTTCTTGCCCATCCATACGAGCGCCTTCATCGTCTCGCCGGACGGATCCGCATACTTGGCGCGGTCGCGCCCCGGGTTCGTGACATCCTGCTCCGTGGAAGCGTTATCGCCGTGGCCGATGGCCTTCTCGAGGTAAGCGGCAGCCTGTGAGAGAGCCATTCTCAAGCTTGCAATCCGATATCAGATTGTAGTGTTCTGGGACGTAATTGGGGGGGGGGGGGGGGGGGGGGTAAAAAAAAAAAAAAAAAAAAAAAAAAAAAATATTTTAAAAAAAAAAAAAAAAAAAAAAAAAAAAAAAAAAAAAAAAAATATTAATTAAAAAATAAAAAAAAAAAAAAAAAATTTTAAAAAAAAAAAAAAAAAAAAAAAAAAAAAAAAAAAAAAAAAAAAAAAAAAAAAA